>WNWK01014687.1:0-50432 GCA_009830355.1 Cherax destructor | reverse complement strand
TCATGTGTGCATCAGTAATCAGGTTACCTAGTTTTTCACTAAAATGGTGAATGTTTCATAACACTGCCTCACAGCCATGTTTGTACAGTAACACTTTTAAACAAACCATTATTTATGACCTAGGTAGTAGGTTGTTAGATAGCAATCACCGAGGGAGGTACTACCATCCTGCCAAGTGAGTGTGAAATGGAAACCTGTTATTGTTTTACATGGTAGGATTATTGTTGGTGTTTTTTTTTTTTGTCTCATAAACATGCAGGATACCAGGTATATCTTGCTACTTCTACTTACACTTAAGTCACACTACACGTGCATATACATACACGCATATATATACAGTGGACCCTTGATTATCGTAAGCCTTGAATTTTGTAAATTTTGATTTTCGTAACGTTTTTTTGTCAAAATATAGCTTTGAAATTCGTTATTTGACTTGACAATAGTCGTTCGTCCTGAACGCATACAAGCGGCCCCACATACCATCCACAGTCAATATGGAATTGCTTCTGAGCGAGTGAACATCTCCCTACGCGTTCATACGATACATTTCGTAATATTCCATTCTTTTTTGTGCTTGCAACTGCTAAATAAGCCATCATGGCCCCAAAGAAAGCTCCTAGAGGGGAGGGAAGAATGTGCCTTCTTCAGTGATTCTACGATATGTACACATATCAATACTAAAGCAGCAGGAGTCGATAAAGGCTATAGCGCCAGCCAGCGATAAAATGTAGCAAGTAAGTTAAGCGATTAATTGAGAGAAAAAGGACTGCACGAAACTAACTCCTCCAATGTTATTGGAGGTATAAAGGGCCACTGACAATGCCGCTCTGCCTATTTTTCACCACCCTAAACCAATGCCAGCATCTCCTCCAATGTAAGTGTAAATATTTCTTATTTATAAAGTGTAAATATTTCTTATTTATAAATTATGCACATTAATAAGTGTGACTAGTAGTGGTGGCTTCTGCTGCCTCCACCACCACCACCACTATGTATGGCTAAATCCGTCAGTGGCCCTTATAAACCCAACAACAACAACACAACACCACTCCTCATATACGTAATGACATATTTTATTCATTCTAGAGTATATGTCATGTTTCTATGTTATTAATATTGTTTATTATGTCATATTAGATGAATTGTGATAAATAAATATAAGCCGTAAAGTTGATATTAGTGTCATATTGAAGGACTATCTTGTTCTGCCGCCACAATTCCTAACATACGTAATGACATATTTTATTCATACACCAACAAGAGTCTTCAATAAAGGTAAGTGTGATGTTATTATTGTTTTATTCTTCATCTCATTGTTTTCTGTGTATGTAAATCTATATTTAATGTAAAAAAATTTTTTTTTTTGTTAATACTTTTGGGTGTCTGAAATGGATTAATTGGATTTACATTATTTCTTATGGGGAAAATGGTTTTGAAAATCGTAAATTTTGAATTTCGTCAGACTCTCTGGAACGGATTAATTACGATAATCAAGGGTCCACTGTATATACATACCTATCTGGGTTTTCTTCTATTTTCTTAATAGTTCTTATTTTTTATTTCCTCTTATCTCCATGGGAAAGTGGAACAGAATTCTTCCTCTGTAAGTCATGCATGTCATAAGAGGTGACTAAAATGCTGGGAGCAAGGGGCTAGTAACCCCTTCTCCTGTATAAATTACAGAAGACCATCGATTAAGATGGTAGTTATGTTCCTGAAAATGCAGTGTTAGCCAAATCCGTGTTAAAGGAACTGAAGAACTTATAGGAAAAATAAGGTTACATTCCTGAGACCCTAAAAAAAAAACAAAAAAAAAAAAAAAAAACTTTTTTTTAGGTCTCCAAATCTTACAAAAATAAAAATAATAATGCAATTGTTGTTCATTATTGTTACAATGTATGTTTTTTCTGTTGCTTAAGGCTAAAAATGCAACAGAAATAATATTTCTTACCTTAAAGTTATCAAGTAAATCAGTCAAGTCATTCAGTAAATCAGTCAGTCAAGTCATTCAGTAAATCAGTAAGTCAAGTCATTCAGTAAATCAGTCAGTCAAGTCAGTATGCCAGTCAAGTCATTCAGTAAATCAGGTCAGTCATTCAGTAAATCAGTCAAGTCAGGTCAGTCAAATCATTCAGAAAATCAGTAAATCAGGTCAGTCAGTAAGTCAATCATCCATCTTGCAGCGCTGAAATTTTTTCACTACCGAGAAGCAGGTTAAACTGAATTTTACAAAGTGTAAATCGAAAATATGCCGCAATTTGACAATAGTTTAATGGAGAAAACGTTTTAAAGGAAACCATTTTAATCGATGGTCTACTGTACTAAATTTAAAAAGAAAAACAAAAGTTTTTTCTTTTTAGGTCACCCTGCCTTGGTGGGATATGACCTGTTTCTTGAAAAAAAAAATGATTACTACAATAATGATATTGTTGACGGTATATTTATGACTACAATGATGATAGTGTTGATGGTATATAAGGAGAATGTTATGTTCTTCCTCTAGTGTCTTCAGGCTTGCCTCTTTTAGCATCTCTTGATAGATCATGCCCCTTAGGTCTGGGATTAGTCTTGTTGCAAACCTTCACATTTTTTTCCAGCTTTTTGACATACTTTATCAGAAGTGAGTTTCATACTGAAGCTGCATATTATAAGATGGGTCTGACAAATGTGTTGTGAATGACTCCTTATCGAGGTTCCTGAAAGCTAATTTAATGCCAGTCTCATGTTTGCTATGGCAGTTATTCAAGTGATGTGCATCTCAGGTAGTATGCTTGAAAGTATGATCATCTCAAGTTTCTTTCCTTTCAGGAAGGTTTGCTGCCTTTGTTCCCTAGACCTGTATTCTGTTTCCGATCATCTTTGTCCTTTCCCTGATCTTCATAACTTTGCATTTGTTGGAGTTAAATTCTAACAGCCACTTGACAGACCAATCCTGCAGCTTATCAACATCTGTTTGTAGTCTTTCCTGGTCTAGATCTGTTAATTTTCTTTTTGCTGATTTCTTCTGTCATGTCGTTCATGTACACAAGGAACAGTACTGGTCCCAGTACTGACCCTTGTAGAACGCTACTCATCACACTTGCCCATTCTAACATCTGTTTGCAGATAGTAACTTACTGTTTCCTTTCTGTTAACTATTCCTGGATTTCCCTGTTATTCCTGCCTGCTTTACTTTCTTTTGTTGCAGTCTCTTGTGCAGAGCTATAATGAATGTTTTCTTACACTCCAAAAATATGCAATCCATCCATACATTTCTCTCTCTTGTCTAACTTTTGTTCCCTTGCTATAGAACTGTAACAGATTTGTGAGACAGAATTTACCATCCCTAAAACCATAGAGGCTGTGGTTCAAGAACCCTAATCTTTCCAGGTGTTCCACTACATGAACATAACACAAGGCACAGATCACTATTCGATGTTCCCCGCGTCCACCTCACACTATGCAAAAACACAATGCACATCAAAGGCCCAAAAATTTGGAATTTATTACCTATGATTACCAAAGAAACCCGGTCTGTACATCAATTCAAAACTCTGCTAAAAAACCACCTACTCGCCCAAAACTAAATACCCACTACTTTACATTACCTACAAAGTTATTAAATAACTTTACACTGCCTCAAAATAACATTAATCACTGTGTTACTCCCCTAGCCTCAATACCCCCTACAAAATTGCTCAAAGAAAAATAATTTATCAAACATAATCTAGTACAAATGTTGAAACTTATACATACCTCATAATGTATATGCCATGTTATATCTTATAATGTATAAACCACCTAATATAAAGAAATCCATCCTCATGTACCTTTGTGCTCTTTGTAACTCATCTAATGACCATATAAACTAATTATTGCAAAACAAATTATTGATTTAATTTGTTTAATCTGATTTAATAATTCTAGTATGTTGACATATAAAACTGTAAATGATCCAAAATTATAAAACTATTATGTTTCAAAAATGTCATGCTCAAATTATGTTCAAATTTCATAGCTTAAATGCTCAACTATAATAATAATAATAATAATACTTTATTTAGACATGGTACAAAGATACATTGTTGGGTTTACATGATACATAGGTATAAAAGAGATGTACATGCCAAAAGCCCCTAATATGCTGCGCATTGCGGGCATTCTTAGGACTACTTAGACTACATGGTAAAAAATTATGGTTGATAATGTATATAATAAGTATAATTTTGTATATATGTTATAAAATTTGAATATAAGTTGAACATATCAATGTATGTATTATTCATAACAGGTTTTTACATTTAAGTAAGTAATCAGGTTTTTACATTTAAGTGATTATTCTACTTTGTTGGGTGTGTTTGATATTGAGCATTTAGGTTTGGGTGAGAAGGTGGTTTTTTAGCATCTTTTTGAATTGGGGTACAGGCAGGGTTTCTTTGGCAATGACAGGTAATGAATTCCAAATTTTCGTGCCTTTTATATGCATTGAGTTTTTACATAGTGTTAGATGGACACGGGGAACATCGAGGAGTGATCTGTGTCTAGTGTTATGGTCATGTGTCCTGTTAAAATTGGTAAGGAGAAGTTTGAGTGGTGGGTTAATATTTGCATAGAGTGTTCTATGTATGTAGTAGGCACAGTAAAAAGTATGAATGTCTTGTATGGTGAGTAAGTTTAGATTTTTGAAAATTGGTGGAGTATGTTGTCTGGAGTGTGAATGTGTTATCATTCTAACTGCTGCCTTTTGTTGTGTTATTAGTGGTCTGAGATTAGTTATTGATGTAGAGCCCCATGCGCAGATTCCATAGGTGAGGTAGGGGTAAATGAGTGAGTGATATAGGGTAAGGAGAGCTGGTTGTGGAACATAGTACCGTATCTTGATAGTATTCCCACGGTCCTTGAGACTTTCTTGGAAATTTGTTGTATTTTTTTTTTTTTTTTTTTCAACAAGTCGGCCGTCTCCCACCGAGGCAGGGTGACCCAAAAAGAAAGAAAATCCCCAAAAAGAAAAAACTTTCATCATCATTCAACACTTTCACCACACTCATACATAATCACTGTCTTTGCAGAGGAGCTCAGATACTACAGCTGAGAAAAGTCCCTCCCAGCTGTCACTATCTCAGACCCCTCCTTTAAAGTGCAGGCATTGTACTTCCCATTTCCAGGACTCAAGTCCAACTAAATCAATTAACTGGTTTCCTGAATCCCTTCACACAATGTTACCCTGCTCACACTCCAACAGATCGTCATGTCCCAAAACCATTCGTCTCCATTCACTCCTATCTAACACGCTCACACATGCTTGCTGGAAGTCCAAGCCCTCGCCCACAAAACCTCCTTTACCCTTCCTCCAACCTTTTCTAGGACGACCCCTACCCCGCCTTCCTTCCCTACAGATTTATACGCTCTCCAAGTCATTCTACTTTGATCCATTCTCTCTAAATGACCAAACCACCTCAACAACCCCTCTTCAGCCCTCTGACAAATACTTTTAGTAACTCCACACCTTCTCCTAATTTCCACATTCCGAATTTTCTGCATAATATTTACACCACACATTGCCCTTAGACAGGACATCTCCACTGCCTCCAGCCTCCTCCTCGCTGCAGCATTTGCAACCCATGCTTCACACCCATATAAGAGTGTTGGTACCACTATACTTTCGTACATTCCCTTCTTTGCCTCCATGGATAACGTTTTTGTCTCCACAGATACCTCAATGCACCACTCACCTTTTTTCCTTCATCAATTCTATGGTTAACCTCATCCTTCATAAACCCATCTGCTGACACATCAACTCCCAAATATCTGAAAACATTTACTTCTTCCATAATCCCTCTCCAATGTGATATCCAATTTTTCTTTATTTAAATCGTTTGATACCCTCATCACCTTACTCTTATCTATGTTCACTTTTAACTTTCTACCTTTACACACTCTCCCAAACTCGTCCACTAACCTTTGCAACTTTTTTTTAGAATCTCCCATAAGCACAGTATCATCAGCAAAAAGTAACTGTGTCAACTCCCATTTTGCATTTAATTCTCCATAATTTAATCCCACCCCTCTCCCCAACACCCTAGCATTTACTTCTTTTACAACCCCATCTATAAATATATTAAACAACCATGGTGACATTACACAACCCTGTCTAAGACCTACTTTTACCGGAAGTAATCTCCTCTCTCCTACACACCCTAACCTGAGCCTCACTATCCTCATAAAAACTCTTTACAGCCTTCAGTAACTTACTACCTATTCCATACACTTGCAACATTTGCCACATTGCTCCCTATCCACTCTATCATATGCCTTTTCTAAATCCATAAATGCAATAAAAACTTCTCTACCTTTATCTAAATACTGTTCACATATATGCTTCACTGTAAACACTTGAGCTACACATCCCCTACCCACTCTAAAGCCTCCTTGCTCATCTGCAATCCTACTCTCTGTCTTACCTCTAATTCTTTCAATAATAACCCTGCCATACACTTTACCTGGTATACTCAGTAAACTTATTCCCCTATAATTTTTACACTCTCTTTTATCCCCCTTCCCTTTATATAAAGGAACTATACATGCTCGCTGCCAATCCCTAGGTACCTTCCCTCTTTCATACATTTATTAAACAAAAATACCAACCACTCCAGCACTATATCCCCCCCTGCTTTTAACATTTCTGTCATGATTCCGTCAATTCCAGCTGCTTTACCCCCTTTCATTCTACGTAATGCCTCACGCACCTCCCCACACTCACATCCTGCTCTTCTTCACTCCTAAACGATGTTGTACCTCCCGGGCCAGTACATGAAATTATCGCCTCCCTCTTTCATCGACATTTAAAAGTTCCTCAAAATATTCCCGCCATCTACCCAATACCTCCAGCTCCCCATCTACTAACTCCCCTACTCTTTTTTTAACTGACAAATCCATTCGTTCCCTAGGCTTTCTTACCTTGTTTATCTCACTCCAAAATTTTTCTTGTTTTCAGCAAAATTTCTTGACAGATCCTCTCCCATTCTTTCATCCGCTCTTCTTTTGCACTCTCTCACCACTCTCTTCACCTTTCTTTTACTCTCCATATACTCTGCTCTTCTACTAACACTTCTGTTTTGTAAAAACCTCTCATAAGCTACCTTTTTCTCTTTTATCACACCCTTTACTTCTTCATTCCACCACTCACTCCTCTTTCCTCCTGCACCCACCCTCCTATAACCACAAACTTCTGCCCCACATTCTAATACTGCATTTTTAAAACTATCCCAACTCTCTTCAACCCCCACTACTCCTACTTGCACTAGCCCACCTTTCTGCCAATAGTTGCTTATATCTCACCCTAACTTCCTCCTCCCTTAGTTTATACACTTTTACCTCTCTCTTACTTGCTGTTGCCATTTTCCTTTTGTCCCATCTACCTTTTACTCTAACTGTAGCTACAACCAAATAATGATCTGATATATCCGTTGCCCCTCTATAAACATGTACATCCTGAAGCCTACTCATCAACCTTTTATCCACCAATACATAATCCAACAAACTACTTTCCTTACGTGCTATATCATACCTTGTATATTTATTTATCCTCTTTTTCATAAAATATGTATTACTTATTACCAAACCTCTTTCTACACATAGCTCAATTAATGGCTCCCCATTTACATTTACCCTGGCACCCCAAATTTACCTACTACTCCATCCACAACATTTTTACCCACTTTAGCATTAAGATCCCCAACCACAATTACTCTCTCACTTGGTTCAAAACTCCCCACACACTCACTCAACATTTCCCAAAATCTCTCTCTCTTCTACACTTCTCTCTTCTCCAGGTGCATAAACACTTACTATAACCCACTTTTCACATCCAACCTTTATTTTACTCCACATAATCCTTGAATTTATACATTTATATTCCTTCTTTACCTGCCATAACTGATTATTCAACATTATTGCCACTCCTTCTTTAGCTCTAACTCTATTTGAAACCCCTGATCTAATCCCATTTATTTCTCCCCACTGAAACTCTCCTACCCCCTTCAGCTTTGTCTCACTTAAAGCCAGGACATCCAGCTTCTTTTCATTCATAACATCTACAATCATCTCTTTCTTATCATTCGCACAACATCCACGCACATTCAAACATCCCACTTTGTTGTATATGTGTATGAAATTTGAGGCCACTGTCAAGATGGATTCCTAAGAATTTTCCCTCTGTGAGCTTTGTGATAGGGGACCCGTTTATCATTATGTTAAGTGGTGCGTTTGTAGCTCTGTTCCCAAACTGGATAAAATAGGTTTTATCAATATTGAGAGTAAGTTTGTTGGTCATCATCCAGGTAGATATTTTCTGCAATTCAGTATTTACAGTGTTGGCTAGTATGTCTGGGCTTGGGTGCGAGATAACGTATGTAGTGTCATCTGCAAATAGTATGGGTTTGAGTAGTTGAGATGCATTTGGTAGATCGTTAATGTAAATGAGAAAGAGAAGTGGGCCAAGAACACTTCCCTGTGGGACACCTACTGTAATAGTTTGCGCGGTAGAGCTAGCTCCATTTGTGGACACATATTGGTTTCTGTTGCTAAGGTATGAGGGAGTGCCCTCTTATACCATAGTGTGATAATTTTAGGTGTAACAGATCATGGTCAACTGTATCAAACGCTTTACGTAAATCAATGAAGATTCCCACTGGGATTTCTTTTTTCTCAAGAGCGGTGTAAATTATTTCTAACATGTGTATAATGGCACATGTTGTAAACTGTCTGTAAACTGTCTACTATAATTCTTACCTTTTAGCCTCAAAATCCCTTACTTAATTGCTCAATGAGAAATAGTTTACCAAATATAATATAGTACAAATGTTGAAACTTATACCTCATGTATCCTTATGTACCCTTGTGCTCCTTGTAACTCACCTAATGACCATATAATTTGTTATTGCAACACATATTGTTTAATCTGATTTAATTAATTTTATAAATAAGACAAAAGCATAAAAGTATGTTTAACAAATGTCATAGTCTAAACTATTAAAATTTCAGAGCTTAAATACTCAACTATACTCATATTGTAAACTATCTACTAAAATTCTTAGTTTTAAGTTAATTTTAAGTCTGCCCAAAATGCCCTGCATATTAGGGGCTTTTGGCATGTACACCTCATAACATCTCATAACAAATTGTAACTCTTTGTATCATGTCCAAATAAACTACTATTACTATTACTATTACTCTTGTGATAATATTCTCTATGACCTTACATACCAAGCATGTGAGTGACACTGACCTGTACAGTTATGCTACTTATCTGTCCCCCTTCTTAATACTAGAACTACATTCCCTGTTACCCACACCTTCGCTAGTTGCCTTGTGTGATGTATGGGACAAATGTATGAGAAAGATTCTAGGTAGTAGGTTGTAGACAGCAACCACCCAGGGAGGTACTACTGTCCTGCCAAGCGAGTGTAAAACAGAAGCCTGTAATTGTTTTACATGATGGTAGGATTGCTGGTGTCTTTTTTCTGACTCATAAACATGCAAGATTTCAGGTACGTCTTGCTACTTCTACTTACACTGTATGTATATGTTTGTACACATGCATGTACAAGCATATACATACACACTCCTCTGGATTTTTCTTCTATTTTCTTACTAGTTCTTGTTTATTTCGTCTTATCTCCATGGGGAAGTGGAACAGAATTTTTCCTCCGTAAGAGGCGACTAACATGCCAGGAGCAAGGGGCTAGTAACCCCTTCTCCTGTATACATTACTAAAGTTAAAAAGAGAAACTTTGATTTTTCTTTTTGGGCCACCCTGCTTCAGTGGGATATGGCCAGTTTGTTGAAAGAAAGAAAAAAGTGTGAGAAAGATATGTGACATTCATGTCAAATAATATATTCATTGTCAGCTATACAGTGGACCCCCGAGTTTCGTAAAAACTTCACTCCTGAAGTCTGCTCAAGTGCCATTACCGAACGAATTTACTCCCTTAAGGAAAAATTTCACGTAGGTTAGTCTATTTCAGACCCCCAAAAATACACTTCCACAAGAACTTACAAAATTATACTTACATAATTGCACGATTTCCGGGGTATTCGTTAACCGAGGGTCCACTGTAGTTTTTTTTCACTTCATTTGTAATGAAAATCAAACATTTGTTCCTGGGATTGAGTTCCTTGATCATTAATGTTATAACAGTGTTCACAGGTTCCTTGAACATGTCTCACATCACTGGGAGAACATTGTGAACACCCAGGAAAAAATTATAATCTATGTTTGTCTATGAGTTTCTTACTCCATAATTTGGATTCAGGACCAACAAGAGCACAAACGATGCTATAACACACATGTTAGAGTTAATATACACCGCACTTGAGAAGAAAGAGGTTCCGCTGGGAATCTTCATAGACCTACGCAAAGCATTTGATACAGTCGACCATGATTTATTGCTCACAAAACTAGCGCACTATGGTATTAGGGGGCACCCCCTCAACTACCTAAAGTCGTACCTTAGCAACAGAAGTCAGTACGTGAACACAAATGGAGAGAACTCTTCCACACAACAAATTACAGTCGGTGTCCCTCAAGGTAGTGTCCTGGGGCCACTCCTATTCCTCATTTACATAAATGACCTACCGAATGCATCACAACTACTCAAACCCATTTTGTTTGCAGATGACACAACATATGTCTTCTCTCACCCAAATCCAGTCGTACTAGCCAACACAGTTAATGCCGAATTACAGAAAATATCAACATGGATGATGACAAATAAGCTTACTCTCAATACGGACAAGACCTACTACATTCAGTTTGGAAACAAAGCTACAAATGTTCCACTTAACATAACGCTAAATGGTTCACCCATCACAAGGCTCACAGAGGGAAAATTCCTAGGAATCCACCTTGACAGTAGTCTTAAATTCCAAACACACATACAACAAATTTCCAAGAAAATCTCAAGGACAGTAGGTATATTATCTAAGATACGCTATTATGTGCCTCAACCAGCTCTCATTGCACTATATCATTCTCTTATCTACCCTTATCTCACCTATGGAATCTGTGCATGGGGCTCAACAACATTAAATCACCTTAGACCACTCATAACCCAGCAAAAGGCTGCAGTCAGGATGATAACAAATTCCCACTCTAGACAGCATACTCCACCTATATTCAGAACCTTAAAACTACTCACCATAAAAAATATTCATACCTATTCATGTGCCTTCTACATACATAAAACTCTACATGCTAATATTAACCCTGCGCTCAGAATTCTCCTCAACAACTTTAATAGGTCCCACGAACATGACACAAGACACAGATCACTATTTGACATACCCGAGTCCATACTAACCAATGTAAAAATTCTATGCACATAAAGGGCCCCAAAATCTGGAATTCATTACCAGTAAATATCAAGTTAACCTTGTCGGAAAATCAATTCAAGACTCTTCTCAAAAGTCACCTACTCACCCTATACTAAATACTCATACTGTAACAAACTTCCAAACCCAATATTATTTTACTTAAGAAGATCTCATTTTGATATGTTCATCCTCCTTAACACTTGTTGCAATCTCATATCATCATATTGTCATTTAAAATCTTATAGTATCATCATTTTCTTAATTTGAAATAAAATATATACCTAGATGAAACTCTAAAAACTATTTCTAGTATTGTTATTATACTAGTATAGCATCAACATACTGTAATTTGAAATAAATTCTACAACTAGATTAAACTCAACCAATTTCTCTTGTATTGTCTTTAAATAGTATGTATAACCATTTAATAATTTAAATAATATAGAACTAGAATAAACTCAATCAATTTCTTTAGCATTAAGTACTTAGTGAATAAGTCTCTAGAATAAACTGCCCCTAATGCCATGGCATGCCAGTGGCTCTCCTTGCATTACAGTTTTATAATTGTATTATATTTGTAACTACCAATAACATTGTACACTTGTAACATGCATTGAAATAAAAATTATTATTATTATTATTATTATTATTATATAACTGTGACTGGTTTTAAGAGTGTTCTACTCCCACAGCCTGGCCATGGTCCAGGCTCATCTGGTGCTAGTGTAAGGAAAATATCCTGTAAAAAAGATAAAGATAAAGGTTTATTTCTATGTAAAGGTTACAATGTTTAATTACAATTTTGGTTTGCTAAGTACAGTGGACCCCCGAGTAACGAACACCCCGGAAATCGTACAATTATGTAAGTACAGTGGACCCCCGGCTAACGAACAAAATTCATTCCAGAAGCCTGCTCAAGTGCCATTACCGAACGAATTTACTTCCTTAAGAAATAATGTCTTGTAGGTTAGTCTATTTCAGACCCCCAAAAATACACTTCCACAAGCACTTACAATATTACACTTACATAATTGTACGATTTCCGGGGTGTTCGTTAGCCGGGGGTCCACTGTATAATATTGTAAGTGCTTGTGGAAGTGTATTTTTGGGGGTCTGAAATAGACTAACCTACGTGACATTATTCCTTAAGGGAGTAAATTCGTTCGGTAATGGTACTTGTGCAGGCTTCTTGAATGAAGTTTTTACATTACTCGGGGGTCCACTGTACAGTGGAATCTCGGTTTTTGTCATTAATTCGTTCCAGAAAGTCTGACGAAAACCGAATACCCATTAGAAATAATGTAAATCCAATTAATCCGTTCCAGACACCCAAAAGTATTAACAAGAATATGTTTTATAGAGAATAACTATAGTTTTACATAAAGAAAACAATGAGTAATAAATATAAAGGACTAATGAAATGGATAAATGAACATTTAATATCACTTTTACTTTTATTGAAGACTTGTTAGCGTATGGAAGACACGAGGAGGGGAGAGGGAGAGGTTATTGGTTGGAAGGGAAATCCCCCTCCATAATGACTTCAGGTATAAAGTCCCTATCCAGGGTTACTTCCCTTCTTTGTCTTTTACTGGCACTGGACCCCTGTCGCACAAAAAATCTGTCCAAAGAGGTCTGTTTCTGGCATCTTTTTAAGATTTGCCTAAAATGGGACAAGGCATTGTCATTGAACGTGTTGCAGACACGGTTTGCAACAGCTTTGTTAGGGTGATATTTCTCCACAAAACTTTGCAATTCACTCCACTTTGCACATACAGTGGACCCCCGAGTAATGAACAAAATTAATTCCAGAAGCCTGCTCAAGTGCCATTACCGAACGAATTTACTCCCTTAAGAAATAATGTCAAATAGGTTAGTCCATTTCAGACCCCCAAAAATACACTTACAAAAGCACTTACAATATTATACTTACATAATTGTACGATTTCCGGGGTGCTCGTTAGGCGGGGGTCCACTGTATGTCCTTAATCACTGAAGAAGGCACATTCTCCCCTCTCTCTTCCTCCTCCTCTGAAGCAATTTCCTCAGTTGCGATCTGTTGCTGTTCCAGCTGAAGGTGTTGCAGCTCTTCCCTGTGGTCCTCCACCAACTCTTTCACATCCTGGCCACTCACATCCAACCACATGGACTTCCCCAAAGACACAATTCTATCATGTTTCTCGCCTTCTTTATCAAAGGGCTGGCACTTGGAACTTTCTTTGGCCCCATGGTGGCTTATTTAGCAGTCACACTCAATAAACAAGCACAAAAAACAATGGATTATTACGAAATGTTCCTGATGAAGCCAGATTGACTAAGAACGTGTGGGATGCTTTGTGTGGGCGCGGGCAGGCAGGCATGTTCGGTATGGCGGACTGATGAAAACCGAGGTGATGAATGAAAACTGGGACAAAATTTTGACAAAAAAAGTCGTCGAAAACCGAATTTGACGAAAACCAGGGCAAATAAAAACCAAGGTTTCACTGTACAAAGAAAGCCACTATCATGCCGGGGCATTTCGGGTATGTGACAAGTGTGTGAGAAAGATGTCATTTAGTGTGATAAATATGAGAAAGATGCCATACTTTATTAAAATGTTTCAGTCTCTTTCAGTATTTACTAGGATATCTCCCACTAAGCAGCAGGATGGCTCAGTGTTCCTCCTGCTTCACTCACTCACTCCCTCTCACTCATTCTCTTTCTCACACACACATTGTTTTGGGTTTCTTCACTCTCTTATCATATTACTTTCAGTTTCCTTTCTTACTTTCCATCTTTAACTTTACTTTGCCTGCTTTCTTATCCATGCTTGTCATCTCCATTCCCAATATATTATACAACTAAACAAGCTCAACACATCTTACCCACCTTTCAAATGACAATAACATACTGTAAAAATCTATGATACTAATGAGGGGAAAACTTATTACAATCTCTTTAAAGAACATGATGCAAACTTAACACTTACCATGATAAAAGAAAAGCTGGAAGAAGTGAAGGATAATTAGTGGAGGGAAGTAGGCATTAAGGTGGACATCAAATGCATAGCCCCACTCCACGTCTTGGTCACGACACGTTGGCTTGATCATGTAGTGGTTTGTTATACTCCTGTAATACATGAACCACTTATTAATATACTTTTTAATATAATACAGTGGTACCCCGAGTTTCGGCCATAATTCGTTCCAGAAGGCTGTTTGAGTGCCGTTACCGAACGAATTTGTTCCCATAAGGAATAATGTAAATTAGACTAGTCTATTTCAGACCCCCAAAAATACACTTACAAAAGCACTTACAATAATACACTTACAGTAGACCCTCATTTAGCACGACTTTATGTTGCGCGTTTTGGGTATTATGCGATTGAAGAATTGCGGCACATTTTTATCTAACCTTATATTACGCGATTCGCTGGAGGGGAAAATTTTTGAGCGCGCGGTCGCCTGCGGTAGGTTAAACCATCGAGTCAGTGGGGGTCCTACTGAGGGTGGCTATGAGCCACATCAAGTGTTTAATGCTGACGAGACAAGTGTTTTCTGGAAGAAAATGCCAACATGAACTTGTATCAGTCAGCAAGAGAAAAGTGCACCAGGCTTCAAGACAGCAAAGGATCGCTTCACCTTGCTCCTTTGCGGTAATGCATCAAGTGATTTCAAGTGTAAGCCCATGGTTATTTACCGCTCTAAGAATCCTCATGCTTTGAGGAAAAGGGAATTTGTTTTTCCTTCCCACAAACTAAGTTTATTCAGGTATACAGAGATACAGTTACATTGATTATCATACATAGCAGCATATGTGTAGAGAACCTAGGATAACTAAAGGGTTATCCTAGAGAACCTAGGATAACCCAAAGTTTGGGTTATCCTAGGTTCTCTACACATATGCCTGCTATGTATGATAATCTTTGTAACTGTATCTGTGTATACCTGAATAAACTTACTTACAGTTTGCAGGAAGAAAAAACAAATAACCATTCCCTCAAGCGGCCGGCGCTAATGTTGTGGAACAGCTGGGGAGACCACCCGCCTTCCCATGCTACCCCCCAACAACACCCCACCATCCCAGCATTCGTATTCCATACACGTCAAGCCAGCTGTTTGTGAAGAATAAGAGAGAGTGAATTGTGTTTTGATCTTTAAATTAGTTGATATGTTAGCCAAGAAGAGCACCCATAAGGAGAATGTAGAATATAACTTTGGTATATCTGTGTCTAGCATTAGGAATAATATTAGGAGAGAAATAAATAATGAAAATGATAGCTATAGGAATGCAGTTAGAAGCCTGAGTAGATCTATAACACACTATGATAACATGAACGTAGATAAGTATGTTTATGGAGCAACTTGCAATGTGAACAGACTGACTGATGTTGTAGTGGCCAGGCTTAGGCTTGGCTACAAGTACTTCTGGCAGTTTGGGAGATACACAGATGATGATCAAACTAAATGCAAATTATGTGATCAGGCATATGGTCACTGTCTTGAACACTATGTGCTGAATTGTCCACTTATTGAGGAATATAGAGATAGACAGTATAATAACCTATGTGACATGTCAAGATATCTTATTGGTGAAGGTAGGATACCACTTATACTAAGCAAATTTCCTAAATTTGCTTGTAACAGATAAGTGAACTGTAGATATAAATCCAAATTAATTTCCATGAACGTGCCTATCTGTGCTCATGATAATGCGAGCACAGATGGGCATGTTTGTGGAGCAACTTGCAATGTGAACAGACTGACTGATGTTGTAGTGGCCAGGCTTAGGCTTGGCTACAGGTACTTCTGGCAGTTTGGGAGACACAGATGATGATCAAACTAAATGCAAATTATGTGATCAGGCATAGGGTCACTGTCTTGAACACTTAATTGTCCACTTATTGAGGAATATAGAGATAGACAGTATAATAACCTATGTGACATGTCAAGATATCTTATTCATGAAATAAGATACCAATTGTACTAAGCAAATTTCCTAAATTTGCTTGTAACAGATAATTGAAATGTAGATATAAACCCAAATGTACAATTGTTAACCCCTTTGGGGCCTAGTGCCTAGGCCTTTTGTGTATCCATATGCTCTTGCGCTACCGTCCGCAGGATGGATATGGGGTGCACAATAAACTAGCCACTTCGGTGGCAAAATCTAAAATCTAATCTTTAAATTACTATATCTTGTATCTGCCAAGCAATCATGTCACCCAGTAGGCATACCAGTGTTGCTCAAAGTGGCAAGAAAAGGTATAAGCATTTATTAAGTCTTAGAATTAACGAAGAAAACAAAGATATTACCTGGAGTCTACCTGGAGAGAATTCCAGGGGTCAACGCCCCCGCGGCCCGGTCCGTGACCAGGCCTCTTGTTGGACCAGAGCCTGATCAACCAGGCTGTTACTGCTGGCCGCACGCAGTCCAACGTACGAACCACAGCCCGGCTGATCAGGTACCGACTTGAGGTGCCTGTCCAGTGCCTGCTTGAAGACAGCCAGGGGCTTGTTGGTAATCCCCTGATGTATGCTGGGAGGCAGTTGAACAATCTTGGGCCCCTCACACTTATTGTGTTGTCCTCAACGTGCTAGTGGCACCCTGCTCTTCATTGGGGGAATGTTACATCGCCTGCCGAGTCTTTTGCTTTCGTAGGGAGTGATTTTTGTGTGCAAGTTTGGTACTAAGCCCTCGAGAATTTTCCATGTGTATATAATAATGTATCTCTCCGCCTGCGTTCTAGAGAGTACAGGTTTAGGAACTTCAAGCGTTCCCAGTAGTTGAGGTGGTTTATCGCACTTATGCGTGCCGTGAAGGTTCTCTGCACATTTTCAAGGTCAGCAATTTCACCCGCCTTGAAAGGTGCAGTTAGTGTGCAGCAATATTCCAGCCTAGATAGAACAAGCGATCTGTAAAGTGTCAACATGGGCTTGGCATCCCTGGTTTTGAAGGTTCTCATTATCCATCCTGTCATTTTTCGAGCAGATGCAATTGCTACATTGTTATGGTCCTTGAAGGTGAGATCCTCTGACATGAACACTCCCAGGTCTTTGACATTAGTTTTTCGCTCTATTGTGTGGTTGGAATTAGTTTTGTACTCCGATGAGATTTTAATTTCTTTACGTTTTCCGTATCTGAGTAATTGAAATTTCTCATCATTGAACTTCATATTGTTTTCTGCAGCCCATTTAAAGATTTGGTTTATGTCTGCTTGGAGTCTTGCAGTGTCTTCAACGGTGGACACTGTCATACAGATTCAGTGTCATCTGCAAAGGAAGACACAGCACTGTGGCTTATATCCCTGTCAATGTCTGATATGAGGATGAGGAATAGGATGGGAGCAAGTACTGTGCCTTGTGGAACAGAGCTTTTCACAGTAGCTGCCTCAGACTTTACTCTGTTGACTACTACTCTTTGTGTTCTATGTGTTAGGAAATTATAAATCCATCTACCAACTTTTCCTGTTATTCCTTTATCACGCAATTTGTGTGCTATTACACCATGGTCACACTTGTCAAAGGCTTTTGCAAAATCTGTGTATATAACATCTGCATTCTGTTTATCTTCTAGAGCATCCAGGACCTTGTCGTAGTGGTCCAGTAGTTGGGACAGACAGGAGCGGCCTGCTCTAAACCCATGCTGTCCTGGGTTGTGCAATTGATGGGTATCAAGATGGGTGGCGATCTTGCTTCTTAGAACCCTTTCAAAGATTTTTATGATATGGGACGTTAGCGCAATTGGTCTGTAGTTCTTTGCTATTGCTTTACTGCCCCCTTTGTGGAGCGGGGCTATGTCTGTTGTTTTTAGTAGCTGCGGGACGATCCCAGTGTCCATGCTCCCTCTCCATAGGATGTTAAAAGCATGTGATAGGGGCTTCTTGCAGTTCTTGATGAACACGGAGTTCCATGAGTCTGGGCCTGGAGCGGAGTGCATGGGCATGTCATTTATTGCCTTTTCAAAGTCATTTGGCGTAGTGATGATGTCAGAAAGGCATGCGTCTGTCAAGTTCTGTGGCACTCTCATGAAAAAATCATTTAGGTTTTCGATTTTCAGTCTGGTTAGTGGCTCGCTAAAGACTGAGTCATACTGGGATTTATTAGACAAGACATAACCCGTGGCCGTAATGAAGTGTTACTTTGTACACATAAAAAGATGTAAACATAAGTTTGTGTGACTGACTGACTGACTGGACTGACTTACTGAATGACTTGACTGACTTACTGAATGACTTGACTGACTGACTTACTGAATGACTTGACTGACTGACTTACTGAATGACTTGACTGACTGACTTACTGAATGACTTGACTGACTGACTTACTGAATGACTTGACTGACTGACTTACTGAATGACTTGACTGACTGACTGACTTACTGAATGACTTGACTGACTGACTGACTTACTGAATGACTTGACTGACTGACTGACTTACTGAATGACTTGACTGACTGACTGACTGACTTACTGAATGACTTGACTGACTGACTTACTGAATGACTGACTTACTGAATGACTTGACTGACTGACTTACTGAATGACTTGACTGACTGACTTACTGAATGACTTGACTGACTGACTTACTGAATGACTTGACTGACTGACTTACTGAATGACTTGACTGACTGACTTGCTGAATGACTTGACTGACTGACTTACTGAATGACTTGACTGACTGACTTACTGAATGACTTGACTGACTTACTGAATGACTTGACTGACTGACTTACTGAATGACTTGACTGACTGACTTACTGAATGACTTGACTGACTGACTTACTGAATGACTTGACTGACTGACTTACTGAATGACTTGACTGACTGACTTACTGAATGACTTGACTGACTGACTTACTGAATGACTTGACTGACTGACTTACTGAATGACTTGACTGACTGACTTACTGAATGACTTGACTGACTGACTTACTGAATGACTTGACTGACTGACTTACTGAATGACTTGACTGACTGACTTACTGAATGACTTGACTGACTGACTGAATGACTTGACTGACTTACTGAATGACTTTATTAAAGTTAGAGACACTCAGTACAACCATCGACTTCAGTTCCAGAACCTCTACTATCCACCTCAGCCCAGTAGGGCCACATCATAACTCTCCACTCTCTTCACTTCACAATCATCCACAAACATCAGCACCCACAATTTAAGGTAAATACTATTATTTCTGTTACATTTGTAGTCTTAAGCAGTAAAAACAACATAATACATCACGATAATGAACTACAATTACATATTCTCTTTTATTTTTGTAAGATCTGTTGGTCTAAAAAAAAACTTGTTTGGCTTTTTGGGGACTCCCAGGAACGTAACCCTATTTTTCACAAAAGTTCTTCTAATTATCTAACACGACATTTTCAGGAACGTAACTACCGTGCTAAATGAGGGTCTACTGTACATAATTGTTTGAGTTGGGAGCTGTACGAAACTCAGGGTACCACTGTACAGTGGACCCCCGGTTATCGTAATTAATCCGTTCCAGAGAGTGTGACTATACCCGAATTTGATGATATCCTAATTCCTTTTCCCCATAAGAAATAATGTAAATCCAATTAATCCATTCCAGACACCCAAAAGTATTAATTTTTTTTTTTATATGAAATATACATTTACCTACACAGAAAACAATGAGACATGAAGAATAAAACAATAATAACATGACACTTACCTTTATTGAAGACTTGTTGATGTATGGAAGACAGGAGGAGGGGAGAGGATGTTTGAGTTACTATTGTTTGGAAGGGGAATCCCCTTCCATAAAGACTTCAGGTACCAAGTCCTTTTCCGGGGTAACTTCTCTTCTTTGTTTTTTAATTCCACCAGGACCAGCTTGAGAGTGAGAGTCACTGCACACCTGTGTCACTAAATATCTGTCCAGAGAGCTCTGTTTCTGGCGTCTCTTTAAAATTTCCCTAAAATGGGACACGAGATTGTCATTGAACATGTCGCAGACACGGCCTGTAACAGCTTTGTTAGGGTGATGTTCCTCCATAAATGTTTGCACCTCACTCCACTTTGCTCAAATAGAAGTGATTGTTGATTTGCTTTTGCCATACATCCCAGCAAGCTCCACCACACGCACACCACTCTTGTATTTTTGAACAATTTCTTTCTTCAGTTCTATGGTGTTTCTCACTTTCTTTACCAAAGGGCTGGCACTAGCAAGTTTCTTTGGGCCCATGGTTAATTATGTAGCAGTTGCACTCAATCAACAAGCACCAAAGACAATGAATTATATTTTGAAATGTTTGGATGAGCACGGAGGGTAATGTTCATTTGAGGATAAACAAAGCCACACTGACTCATGACGTCTCCGCGGGCAGGTGGACAGGTCTGGTACGCCGGCTGAAACTCAGGGCACAGTGCGAAACTTGAGACAAAATTTAGCCGAAAAAAGTGGTCTAAACTCGAAGCAGCCGAAACTTTGGGTTCCACTGTACTCTGATAATTATATTTATGTGTACCTGTACCTAAATAAACTTACACACTGTGATGGCATGCAGGTACACATTAAAATCACTAAGAGTGTCTTATTAGTCTTGAGTATGCCATATTAATAATGATGATAATAATAATACACAATAATAATCACTCTGAGGTGCATTAAAAGTCGTATATTACGTTAATATAAACATTTTCATTAATCCATCTATGATATTTTTTCAAAATTATATAATAAACATGCTACGTAACACATAAACATGATAAATACACCCCACAGTAGAATAAATTAACATAAATATGAGATGTTAGGTGTAGATGAATGCGTATCAACCAAAACCAGATGCCCTCTGTTTGTTTACATCCTCTGCGACTCTCCTCTCATTTACTCGTTCTCTCTCTCTCTCTCATTTATTCGTTTTTATATCGTTTACTCACCTCTCACCAGGCATTAAGACTACAAATATTGTAAGGCAAGTAATGAGTGTACTGTACAGTGGACCCTTGGTTTTCGTGAGTCTTATTTTTCGTGAATTTTGGTTATCGGCAAATTTTTGTGATTTCCCTTGGATTTTGGCAGTCGTATGGAATGCGTCCCAGTGGCCCTGTGCACACAAAGCCTCCCACAGATGCATTCAGAGTCAGTCTGGCATTGTTTCTCAGCAAGTGAGCATCACCCCCCGTGTTCATACAAAACATTTTCTTAATAATCCGTTGTTTTTTGTGCTTGCAACTGCTAAATAAGCCACCATGGGCCCAAAGAAAGCTCCTAGTGCCAGCCCTTTGGTAAAGAAGGTGAGAAACACGATAGAATTCAAGAAAGAAATCGTAGCAAAGTACCTAAGTGGAGGAGAAGAGGGAGGGGAGAATGTGCTTTCTTCAGTGATTCTACGATATGTACAATACTAAAGCAGCAGGAGTCAATAAAGGCTATAGCGCCAGCCAACGATAAAGTGTAGCATTAACAGAGTAGCAAGTAAGTCAAGCGATTAATTGATAGAACAAGGACGGCACGAAACTAACTCCTCCAATGTTATTGGAGGTATATAGGGTCACTGACAATGCCACCCTAAACCAGTGCCAATATCTCCAAGGTAAGTGTAAATATTTCTTATTTATAAAGTGTAAATATTTCTTATTTATAAAGTGTAAATATTTCTTATTTATAAATTAAAGTGTAAATATTTCTTATTTATAAATTAAAGTGTAAATATTTTATTTTTATTTTATTAACACATCGGCCGATTCCCACCAAGGCAGGGTGGCCCGAAAAAGAAAAACTTTCATCATCATTCACTCCATCACTGTCTTGCCAGAGGGGTGCTTTACACTACAGTTATAAAACTGCAACACTAACACTCCTCCTTCAGAGTGCCGGCACTGTACTTCCCATCTCCAGAACTCAAGACCGGCCTGCCGGTTTCCCTGAATCCCTTCATAAATGTTACTTTGCTCACACTCCAACAGCACGTCAAGTATTAAAAACCATATGCCTCCATTCACTCCTATCAAATACGCTCACACATGCTTGCTGGAAGTCCAAGCCCTCGCACACAAAACTTCCTTTACCCCTCCCTCCACCCTTTCCTAGGCCGACCCTACCCTGCCTTCCCTCCACTACAGATTTATACACTCTCGAAGTCACTCTGTCTCGTTCCATTCTCTCTACATGTCCAAACCACCTCAACAACCCCTCCTCAGCTCTCTGGACAATCGTTTTGGTAATCCCGCACCTCCTCCTAATTTCCAAACTCCGAATTCTCTGCATTATATTCACACCACACATTGACCTCAGACATGACATTTCCACTGCCTCCAGCCTTCTCCTCGTTGCAACATTCATCACCCATGCTTCACACCCATATAAGAGCGTACATTGTTTCAGTGTGAATAGTGGTGGTGGCCTCTGCTGCCACCTCCACTACCACTAATATGTACAGCTTATGCTGTCAGTGGCCCTTATAAACCCAACAACACCACCACCACCACCACTCCACATACGTAATGATATATTTTATTCATTCTAGAGTGTATATATCATGTTTCTATGTTATTAATATTGTTTATTATGTCATACTAGATGAATTGTGATAGATAAATAAGCCATAGAGTTGAAATTAGCGTCATATTGAAGAATTTTGTCCTGTCTCCACGGCATCCTACTCCACAAACTTGACCATTATGGTATAAGAGGTCATTCACTTGCATATTTCAAATCCTACCTTATTAATAGGCATCAGTATGTTACCATTAAAGACACAACCTCCTCAACACAACAACCTGATACTGGAGTACCACAGGGAAGTGGCCTTGGTCCCCTGCTCTTCCTCTTATACATCAATGATCTTCCCAAAGTATCACAACACCTGAAACCAATTCTCTTTGCTGACGACACGACTTATGTCATCTCCCGCCCAAATCTTGCCACACTCAACACCATTGTTAACGAGGAACTACTAAAAATATCTACATGGATGACAGCCAATAAACTTACACTCAACACTGATAAGACCTTCTATATTATGTTTGGTAACAGAGCAGGTGATGAACAATTAAACATTAAGATTGACAACACTCTTATTACTAAACATAATGAGGGCAAATTCCTGGGCCTACACCTCGACAGCAACCTGAAATTCAGCACTCATATCCAACACATAACAAAAAGTGTCCAAAACTGTTGGGATCCTCTCTAAGATACGTTACTACGTACCACAATCAGCGGTACTCACACTATACTATTCACTCATCTATCCCTACCTCACATACGTCATTTGTGCTTGGGGATCAACAGCAATTACCCACCTAAAGCCAATAATAACCCAACAAAAAGCCGCAGTAAGAATTATCACGCAATCCAATGCTAGGCAACACCCCTCCCCACTCTTCAAAGACCTAAACTTACTCACTGTTCAGAACATCCACACTTACTACTCTGCAATCTACATCTACAGAACCATAAATTCCAATATTAACCCTGAACTAAACCACTTTCTTGATAGTTGTGACAGGACTGATAGACATAATACCAGACACAAACATCTCTTTGACATTCCCAGTGTCCGGCTAAATCTATAAAAAAATTTAATGTACATAAAAGGGCCTAAAATCTGGAACTCCCTACCTGAAAACTCTAGAACTGCAGACACAACCACCATTTTCAAAAGCACCGTTAAAAAACATCTTATCTCTCTTACACACCCCACAGGTATTAATCACATGAAAACTACTTTATCTTGCACATATCCAAAGCAAAATACACTTACTGATATCTGCGACTCCCCTTAATTTGCACATGACTGTAAACATAAAATTCTGAATACAACTATTGCTTCATACTTCTTAAGCTAGTCATAAGTTTGCCTAAGACTCTCCAATATAGAAACTGTATCATGCCAAAACGAGACCATTTCCATTAATTGATAAACTAATTGTTAAGTTCTTAAATATTTTGAACTACCTCAATTTTGTAAATTTAGTTAATCACTACAATTACCTAACCTTAATACCAGTATAATCCATATCCTGTGTCAATAAAGAGTAAGAACTAGTATTAGTCTGCCCGAAATACCTAGGCATACTAGTGACCTTCTTGTAATAAGTATTTTATAATATGTAATAATACCATAAAATATCTAAACCCTACATTGTAATATTAACAGAGGAATAAAGAATTTTAATTTTAATAAACTCGCCTCCCTCTCCCCGTCTGCCATACACCAACAAGAGTCTTCAATAAAGGTAAGTGTGATGTTAAATGTTCATTTATACATTTTATTAGTGCTTTATATTTATTTGTCATTGTTTTCTGTATGTAAATATATATTTAATCTCTTAAAAAAAAAATTTTTTGTTAATACTTTTGGGTGTCTTGAACGGATTAATTGGATTTACATTATTTCTTATGGAAAAATGGTTTTGGTTTTCGGCAGACTCTCTGGAACGGATTAATCACGAAAACCAAGGGTCCACTGTATATGCATTTTATCTCTCTAGGGCGCATAAATGTCATAGTATATTAAGTCTGGGTGGGGTGGCCTGGCTGGCTACCATACCTCCTACACCTGACTTCCTACAAAATAAATACTACTCACCTCTCACCCTACATTAAGACTACAAATATTTTAAGGTAAGCAATGAGTGTACTGTGTGTGTATTTTACTTTTTATTCTTTGTAATGCCTAGTTCTATTGATAACTTAATATGTGTTAGTGTAAACTTGTTATCTAGTATTTATATATAAAAAAAACAGAAAAAACAGAAAAAAAAGGACATTCCACTTCACAGCGGTAGCCGGGAACCTAACCTGCCGTATAAGTGGGGCCCTACTGTATACACCAATATAATATTCACCAGTGTCAACACACTGTATACACCAGTATAACATTCATCAGTGTCAACACACATAGTATACACCAGTATAACATTCACCAGAGTCAACACACACTGTATACACCAGTATAACATTCACCAGTGTCAACACACATAGTATACACCAGTATAACATTCACCAGAGTCAACACACACTGTATACACCAGTATAACATTCACCAGTGTCAACACACATAGTATACACCAGTACAGTGGACCCCCAGATTACGTCATTATTTCGTTCCAGAATGCTGTTCAAGTGCCGTTACCGAACGAATTTGTTCCCATAAGGAATAATGTAAATTATGTAGATTAGTCCTTCTAGACCCCCAAAAATTCACTTACAAAAGCACTTACAAAAATACTCTTACATAATTCTTCGAGTTTGGAGCAGTACGTAATCCGGGGGTCCACTGTATAATATTCACCAGTGTCAACACACACTGTATACACCAGTATAACATTCACCAGTGTCAACACACATAGTATACACCAGTATAACATTCACCAGTGTCAACACACATAGTATACACCAGTATAACATTCACCAGTGTCAACACACATTATACACCAGTATAACATTCACCAGTGTCAACACACAGTATACACCAGTATAACATTCACCAGTGTCAACACACACATTATACACCAGTATAACATTCACCAGTGTCAACACACAGTATACACCAGTATAACATTCACCAGTGTCAACACACAGTATACACCAGTGTCAACACTCACCAGTGTCAACACACAGTACACACCAGTATAACATTCACCAGTGTCAACACACAGTATACACCAGTATAACATTCACCAGTGTCAACACACAGTATACACCAGTATAACATTCACCAGTGTCAACACAATATACACCAGTATAACATTCACCAGTGTCAACACACATAGTATACACCAGTATAACACTCACCAGTGTCAACACACAAAGTATACACCAGTATAACATTCACCAGTGTCAATACACATAGTATACACCAGTATAACATTCATCAGTGTCAACACACAGTATACACCAGTATAACATTCACCATTGTCAACACACAGTATACACCAGTATAACATTCACCAGTGTCAACACACACAGTATACACCAGTATAACATTCACCAGTGTCAACACACACAGTATACACCAGTATAACATTCACCAGTGTCAACACAGTATACAGTAATATAACACTTACCAGAGAACAGTAGCCACTATGATGCCAGCAGCCAGAGTGTCAACACACACAGTATACACCAAGAATCTCAAGAAGCTCCACAAACTCAGCTTGAGCACCAAGGCGAAGCCTGCTGACGTTACTGCAATGATAAATATAATTCTGGAATTTATTTCTTCACCTGAATACTTAATAAAACAAATTTAGCCATTATAGTAATATAATGATAACGATGTGGTTAAGATGTGTTCAGTGAAACTAGCTGACATACGACCATACTTGTGCAATTGTTGAACAAAACTATTCAGTGTACAAGATGTTACAACTGACTGTATCTTAAGTACCAGTGTACATGATACACCAAGTATCAGTGTACATGTTACACCAAGTATCAGTGTACATGATACACCAAGTATCAGTGTACATGTTACACCAAGTATCAATGTACATGATACACCAAGTATCAGTGTACATGATACACCAAGTATCAGTGTACATGTTACACCAAGTATCAGTGTACATGATACACCAAGTATCAGTGTACATGTTACACCAAGTATCAGTGTACATGATACACCAAGTATCAGTGTACATGATACACCAAGCATCAGTGTACATGCTACACCAAGTATCAGTGTACTTGTTACAACAACTATCAGTGTACATGATACATCAAGTATCAGTGTACATGTTACACCAAGTATCAGTGTACATGATACATCAAGTATCAGTATACATATTACACCAAGTATCAGTGTACATGATGTTACACCAACTATCAGTGTACATGTTACACCAAGTATCAGTGTACATGATACACCAAGTATCAGTATACATATTACATCAAGAATCAGTGTCCATGTTACACCAAGTATCAGTGTACATGTTACACAAAAGCATCAATGTACATGTTACACAAAGTATCAGTGTACATGTTACACCAAGTATCAGTGTACATGATACAACAACTATCAGTGTACATGATACACCAAGTATCAGTGTACGTGATACATCAAGAATCAGTATACATATTACACCAAGTATCAGTGTACATGATGTTACACCAAGTATCAGTGTACATGTTACACCAAGTATCAGTGTACATATTACACCAAGTATCAGTGTACATGATGTTACACCAAGTATCAGTGTACATGATACACCAAGTATCAGTGTACATATTACACCAACTATCAGTGTACATGTTACACCAAGTATCAGTGAACATGATGTTACACCAAGTATCAGTGTACATATTACACCAGTATCAGTGTACATGATGTTACACCAAGTATCAGTGTACATGTTACACCAAGTATCAGTGTACATGATACATCAAGTATCAGTATACATATTACACCAAGTATCAGTGTACATGTTACACCAAGTATCAGTGTACATGTTACACCAAGTATCAGTGTATATGAAACACCAAGTATCAGTGTACATATTACACCAAGTATCAGTGTACATGTTACACCAAGTATCAGTGTACATATTACACCAAGTATCAGTGTACATGATACACCAAGTATCAGTATACATATTACACCAACTATCAGTGTACATGTTACACCAAGTATCAGTGAACATGATGTTACACCAAGTATCAGTGTACATATTACACCAGTATCAGTGTACATGATGTTACACCAAGTATCAGTGTACATGTTACACCAAGTATCAGTGTACATGATACATCAAGTATCAGTATACATATTACACCAAGTATCAGTGTACATGTTACACCAAGTATCAGTGTACATGTTACACCAAGTATCAGTGTATATGAAACACCAAGTATCAGTGTACATATTACACCAAGTATCAGTGTACATGTTACACCAAGTATCAGTGAACATGATGTTACACCAAGTATCAGTGTACATATTACACCAAGTATCAGTGTACATGATGTTACACCAAGTATCAGTGTACATGTTACACCAAGTATCAGTGTACATGTTACACCAAGTATCAGTGTACATATTACACCAAGTATCAGTGTACATGTTACACCAAGTATCAGTGTACATATTACACCAAGTATCAGTGTACATGATGTTACACCAAGTATCAGTGTACATAATGTTACACCAAGTATCAGTGTACATGATGTTACACCAAGTATCAGTGTACATGATACACCAAGTATCAGTGTACATGTTACACCAAGTATCAGTGTACATATTACACCAAGTATAAGTGTACATGTTACACCAAGTATCAGTGTACATATTACACCAAGTATCAGTGTACATGTTACACCAAGTATCAGTGTACATATTATACCAAGTATCAGTGTACATGTTACACCAAGTATCAGTGTACATATTACACCAAGTATCAGTGTACATGATACACCAAGTATCAGTGTACATGATACACCAAGTATCAGTGTACATGTTACACCAAGTATCAGTGTACATGTTACACCAAGTATCAGTGTACATGTTACACCAAGTATCAGTGTACATGTTACACCAAGTATCAATGTACATGATACACCAAGTATCAGTGTACATGTTACACCAAGTATCAGTGTACATGTTACACCAAGTATCAATGTACATGTTACACCAAGTATCAGTGTACATGTTACACCAAGTATCAATGTACACGTTACACCAAGTATCAATGTACATGTTACACCAAGTATCAGTGTACATGATACACCAAGTATCAATGTACATGATACACCAAGTATCAGTGTACATGATACACCAAGTATCAATGTACATGTTACACCAAGTATCAGTGTACATGATACACCAAGTATCAATGTACATGTTACACCAAGTATCAATGTACATGATACACCAAGTATCAGTGTACATGATACACCAAGTATCAATGTACATGATGTTACACCAAGTATCAGTGTACATGTTACACCAAGTATCAGTGTACATGATACACCAAGTATCAGTGTACATGTTACACCAAGTATCAATGTACATAAGAACATAAGAAAGGAGGAACACTGCAGCAGGCCTGTTGGCCCATTCTAGGCAGGTCCTTCACATTCCATCCCACTAACAGAATATTTGTTCAACCTAATTTTCAATGCTACCCAAGAAATAAGTTTTGATAATTTTATTTACTCATGTGCAATTCCCACTCAAATCCAACCCCTTTCACTCATGAATTTATCCAACCTAAATTTAAAACTACCCAAGGTCCTTGCTTCAATAACCCTACTAGGCAGACTGTTCCACTCATCAACTACCCTATTTCCAAACCAATACTTTCCTATATCCTTTCTAAATCTAAACTTATCTAACTTGAATCCATTATTGCGGGTTCTCTCTTGGAGAGATGCCCTCAAGACCTTATTTATATCTCCTTTGTTAATACCCATTTTCCACTTGTATACCTCGATCATGTCTCCCCTCATTCTACGTCTTACAAGTGAATGTAATTTAAGGGTCTTCAATCTTTCTTCGTAAGGAAGATTTCTAATGCTATGTATTAATTTAGTCATTCTACGCTGAATGTTTTCTAACGAATTTATGTCCATTCTGTAATATGGAGACCAGAACTGAGCTGCGTAATCTAGGTGAGGCCTTACTAATGATGTATAAAGCTGTAATATAACCTCTGGACTTCTGTTGCTAACACTTCTTGATATAAATCCCAGTAATCTATTTGCCTTATTACGTACGCTTAGGCATTGCTGTCTTGGTTTAAGGTTGCTGCTTACCATCACCCCCAAGTCCTCGCAATCTGTATGGCTAAGTTCTACGTTATTTAACTTATAAGTGCTTGGGTTATGGACACTCCTGAGCTTTAGAACTTTGCATTTATCTACATTGAACTGCATCTGCCATTTTTCTGACCAGGAATTGAGTTTGTCTAAATCCTCCTGTAGTTCACTGACATCTACGTCTGAATCGATTATCCTACCTATCTTCGTGTCATCAGCGAATTTGCTCATATCACTAGAAATTCCCTCGTCAAGGTCATTTATATATATTATAAACAACAATGGGCCCAAAACCGATCCCTGAGGAACGCCACTTGTTACAGATCCCCACTCCGATTTAACCCCATTTATGCACACCCTCTGCTTCCTATTGGTGAGCCATGACTCGATCCATGACAACACTTTTCCCCCAATGCCATGAGCAGCCACTTTCTTTAACAGTCTCTGATGTGGTACTCTATCAAAAGCCTTACTAAAATCCAAATAAACGATATCGAATTCTTTATCATTATCAACTGCCTCAAAAGCCTTACTGAAAAAAGTTAATAAATTAGTTAGGCAGGAACGGCCCCTGATGAATCTATGCTGAGTATCATTAATCAAATTATGCCTATCGAGATGGCTTCTTATGTTATCAGCTATAATCGACTCTAGTAATTTGCCTACAATTGATGGTAGACTTATTGGGCGGTAATTTGATGGTAACGACTTGTCCCCTGCTTTAAAAATAGGAATTACATTAGCCATCTTCCACGTATCCGGCACTACACCTGTTTGAAGAGATAGGTTAAAAATGTTAGTTAAGGGTTCACAGAGTTCTATTTTGCATTCCTTAAGAACCCTTGAAAAAAGCTCATCAGGGCCTGGCGATTTATTTTGCTTCAAACGGTCTATCTGTTTGATAACCTTTTCGCTAGTGACTGTGATACTACATAATTTATCTTCTTCAGGCCCACTAAAATACCTAATTCTTGGGATATTATTAGTGTCTTCCTGAGTGAAAACCGAGAGAAAATCATTATTAAAAATAGAGCACATTTCATTCTCTTTGTCAGTAAGATACCCATAATTATTTTTAAGGGGACCTATCTTATCTATAACTTTTGTTCTATACACCTGGAAAAAACTTTTTGGGTTAGTTTTCGAATCCCTACATGATACACCAAGTATCAGTGTACATGATACACCAAGTATCAATGTACATGATGTTACACCAAGTATCAGTGTACATGTTACACCAAGTATCAGTGTACATGATACACCAAGTATCAGTGTACATGTTACACCAAGTATCAGTGTACATAGTACACCAAGTATCAGTGTACATGTTACACCAAGTATCAGTGTACATATTACAGCAAGTATCAGTGTACATATTACCCCAAGTATCAGTGTATATGATGTTACACCAAGTATCAGTGTACATGATACACCAAGTATCAGTGTACATGATACACCAAGTATCAGTGTACATGTTACACCAAGTATCAGTGTACATGATACACCAAGTATCAGTGTACATTTTACACCAAGTATCAGTGTACATGATACACCAAGTATGAGTGTACATGTTACACCAAGTATCAGTGTACATATTACCCCAAGTATCAGTGTACATGTTACATCAAGTAACAGTGTACATAGTACACCAAGTATCAGTGTACATGTTACACCAAGTATAAGTGTACATGTTACACCAAGTATCAGTGTACATGTTACACCAAGTATAAGTGTACATGTTACACCAAGTATCAGTGTACATATTACACCAAGTATCAGTGTACATGTTACATCAAGTAACAGTGTACATAGTACACCAAGTATCAGTGTACATGTTACACCAAGTATCAGTGTACATATTACCCCAAGTATCAGTGTACATGTTACACCAAGTATCAGTGTACATGTTACACCAAGTATAAGTGTACATGTTACACCAAGTATCAGTGTACATATTACACCAAGTATCAGTGTACATGTTACATCAAGTAACAGTGTACATAGTACACCAAGTATCAGTGTACATGTTACACCAAGTATCAGTGTACATGTTACACCAAGTATCAGTGTACATGTTACACCAAGTATCAGTGTACATGTTACACCAAGTATCAGTGTACATAGTACACCAAGTATCAGTGTACATGATACACCAAGTATCAGTGTACATGTTACACCAAGTATCAGTGTACATGTTACACCAAGTATCAGTGTACATTACACAAGTATAGTGACATGTACACCAAGTATCAGTGTACATGTTACACCAAGTATCAGTGTACATATTACACCAAGTATCAGTGTATCATGATTACACAAGTATCAGTGTACATGATACACCAAGTATCAGTGTACATGATTACACCAAGTATCAGTGTACTGATGTTACACAAGTATCAGTGTACATGTTACACCAAGTATCAGTGTACATGTTACAATAAGTGATGTACACAAGTGTTACATATTACACAAGTATCAGTACATGTTACATCAAGTAACAGTGTACATAGTTACCAAGTATCAGTACATGTTACACCAAGTATCAGTGTACATGTTACACCAAGTATCAGTGTACATGTTACATAGTACAGTGTACATGTACACCAAGTACAGTGTACATGTAACCAAGTATATGTACATTTACACCAAGTATCGAGTGTACATGTTACACCAAGTATCAGTGTACATGAGTACCAACCAACGTACAGAGTGTACATGATACACCAACCGTATCAGTGTACATGTTACACCAAGTATCAGTGTACATGACACGTATCAGTGTACATATTACACAAGTACAGGTGAATGACGTACACAAGTATCAGTGTACATGTACACCAAGTATCAGTGTACAGATGCTACACCAGGCAGTGAATGTATCAACACAGAAGTGAAATAGTACACAGATCACGGTTCAGAGAACAATAGTACCAACCACGCAATGTACAGTAAACCAGTGCTTCACAGTACAGACTGTACAACCAAGTACAGGTAAGATACCAACACAAGGTCTCAGTATGTACACGAATGTACCAACACGCAAGTATAAGATGTACCCAACCACGGCAGAGTGAAGACGTACCAACCACGGCAGAGTGAAGACGTACCAACCACGGCAGAGTAAGATGTACCAAGCCAGGCAGAGTGAAGATGTACAACCACGGCAGAGTAAGATGTACCAACCAGGCAGAGTGAAGACGTACCAACCACGGCAGAGTAAAGACGTGTACCAACCAAGGCAGAGTGAAGATGTACCAACCACGGCAGAGTGAAGATGTACCAACCACGGCAGAGTGAAGATGTACCAACCAGGCAGAGTAAGATGTACCAACCACGGCAGAGTGAAGATGTACCAACCACGGCAGAGTGAAGATGTACCAACCACGGCAGAGTTAAGATGTACCAACCACAGGCAGAGTAAGATCGTACCAACCACGGCAGAGTGAAGATGTACCAACCACGGCAGAGTGAAGATGTACCAACCACGGCAGAGTGAAGATGTACCAACCACGGCAGAGTGAAGATGTACCAACCAACGGCAGAGTGAAGATGTACCAACCACGGCAGAGTAAGATGTACCAACCACGGCAGAGTGAAGATGTACCAACCACGGCAGAGTAAGACTGTACCAACCAGGCAGAGTGTAAGATGTACCAACAACGGCAGAGTGAAGATGTACCAACCACGGCAGAGTTAAGACGTACCAACCACGGCAGAGTGAAGATGTACCAACCACGGCAGAGTGAAGATGTACCAACCACGGCAGAGTGAAGATGTACCAACCACGGCAGAGTGAAGATGTACCAACCACGGCAGAGTTAAGACGTACCAACCACGGCAGAGTGAAGATGTACCAACCACGGCAGAGTGAAGACGTACCAACCACGGCAGAGTGAAGATGTACCAACCACGGCAGAGTGAAGATGTACCAACCACGGCAGAGTGAAGATGTACCAACCACGGCAGAGTGAAGATGTACCAACCACGGCAGAGTGAAGATGTACCAACCACGGCAGAGTTAAGACGTACCAACCACGGCAGAGTGAAGATGTACCAACCACGGCAGAGTGAAGATGTACCAACCACGGCAGAGTGAAGATGTACCAACCACGGCAGAGTGAAGATGTACCAACCACGGCAGAGTGAAGACGTACCAACCACGGCAGAGTGAAGATGTACCAACCACGGCAGAGTGAAGATGTACCAACCACGGCAGAGTGAAGATGTACCAACCACGGCAGAGTTAAGACGTACCAACCACGGCAGAGTGAAGACGTACCAACCACGGCAGAGTGAAGATGTACCAACCAAGGCAGAGTGAAGATGTACCAACCACGGCAGAGTGAAGATGTACCAACCACGGCAGAGTGAAGATGTACCAACCACGGCAGAGTGAAGATGTACCAACAACGGCAGAGTGAAGATGTACCAACCACGGCAAAGTGAAGATGTACCAACCACGGCAGAGTGAAGATGTAACAACCACGACAGAGTGAAGATGTAACAACCACGGCAGAGTGAAGACGTACCAACCACGGCAGAGTGAAGATGTAACAACTACGGCAGAGTGAAGACGTACCAACCACGGCAGAGTGAAGATGTACCAACCACGGCAGAGTGAAGACGTACCAACCACGGCAGAGTGAAGATGTACCAACCACGGCAGTGAAGACGTACCAACCACGGCAGAGTGAAGACGTACCAACCACGGCAGAGTGAAGACGTACAAACCACGGCAGAGTGAAGACGTACCAACCACGGCAGAGTGAAGATGTAACAACCACGGCAGAGTGAAGATGTACCAACCACGGTAGAGTGAAGAAGTACCAACTACGGCAGAGTGAAGACGTACCAACCACGGCAGAGTGAAGACGTACCAACCATGGCAGTGAAGACGTACCAACCACGGCAGAGTGAAGACGTACCAACCACGGCAGAGTGAAGACGTACCAACCACGGCAGTAAAGACGTACCAACCACGGCCAGAGTGAAGATGTAACAACCACGGCAGAGTGAAGATGTAACAACCACGGCAGAGTGAAGATGTAACAACCACGGCAGAGTGAAGATGTACCAACCACGGCAGAGTGAAGACGTACCAACCACGGCAGAGTGAAGACGTACCAACCACGGCAGAGTGAAGACGTACCAACCACGGCAGAGTGAAGATGTACCAACCACGGCAGAGTGAAGATGTACCAACCACGGCAGAGTGAAGACGTACCAACCACGGCATAGTGAAGATGTACCAACCACGGCAGAGTGAAGACGTACCAACCACGGCAGTGAAGACGTACCAACCACAGCAGAGTGAAGATGTAACAACCACGGCAGAGTGAAGACGTACCAACCACGGCAGAGTGAAGATGTAACAACCATGGCAGTGAAGACGTACCAACCACGGCAGAGTGGAGATGTACCAACCACGGCAGAGTGAAGACGTACCAACAACGGCAGAGTGAAGACGTACCAACCACGTCAGAGTGAAGACGTACCAACCACAGCAGAGTGAAGATGTAACAACCACGGCAGAGTGAAGATGTACCAACCACGGTAGAGTGAAGACGTACCAACCACGGCAGAGTGAAGATGTAACAACAACGGCAGAGTGAAGACGTACCAACCACGGCAAAGTGAAGACGTACCAACCACGGCATAGTGAAGACGTACCAACCACGGCAGAGTGAAGATGTAACAACCACGGCAGAGTGAAGACGTACCAACCACGGCAGAGTGAAGACGTACCAACCACGGCAGAGTGAAGATGTAACAAATACAGCAGAGTGAAGATGTACCAACCACGGCAGAGTGAAGACGTACCAACCACGGCAGAGTGAAGATGTACCAACCACGGCAGAGTGAAGACGTACCAACCACGGCAGAGTGAAGACGTACCAACCACGGCAGAGTGAAGATGTACCAACCACGCCAGAATGATGTACCAACCACGGCAGAGTGAAGATGTACCAACCACGCCAGAATGATGTACCAACCACGGCAGAGTGAAGATGTACCAACCACGCCAGAATGATGTACCAACCACGGCAGAGTGAAGACGTACCAACCACGGCAGAGTGAAGACGTACCAACCACGGCAGAGTGAAGATGTAACAACTACAGCAGAGTGAAGATGTACCAACCACGGCAGATTGAAGACGTACCAACCACGGCAGAGTGAAGACGTACCAACCACGGTAGAGTGAAGATGTAACAACTACAGCAGAGTGAAGATGTACCAACCACGGCAGTGAAGACGTACCAACCAGTAGTCTGAGTTCCTCAAAGTCAGTATAAAATAAATTAAAACTCTCTCAGTACCTTGGAGAAGATGCCATGGAGACAGTGTTCTCCAGGTGATGTATACATCTCCAGTGCTGATGGAAAGACAATGGTCCATAGACCAGGGCAAGACATGGAGAATTCTACTAAGAGGAAGCAGATACATGACTCATTCTGAGCATTCTCCATGCTCTTAGGACAGGTCATTCTAACACTTACGTGAGGACCTCCGACTCTGATGTGATTATCGTTCTCCCATCTTTGCACGCATCAATAACTGGGCCTCTACCCTTCAGACAGAACTGTTTGCCATACTCCTTGCACTCAAATGCGTCCATGTATCTAAGATTGACTCTCTAATTGTAACTGATTCTCTGTCATCCATAAATGCTCTCAACTCATCAAGTATAACTTGTAGCATGCTTGTGTCAGAAGCCAGACACAGGTACGGTAGGATTGTGGATAGTAGAGTCAGAGTGCACATGCTGTGGATTCCATCTCACATTGGTCTTCAGATGCATGATAGAACTGATAAATTGGCTAAGTTTTATGCTTTCAAAGAGGGGGTAGATTACAATCTTTGCTTGTCAGTTAGCAGTTTGAGAACAATAATACGAAAAGAACTTCAACTGAATTTTATTGACTTAAGACTCAGGGAGTTTGACACCAGTCAGTCCATCTATCATCATTCTATCATGCAGGAGCCACATGTCTATGGTACATCCAACAAAATAAGCAGACTCTTGGATGTCACTACCGCCCGCCTCCGTCTGGGTTACAAGTATCTTTGGCAGGTTAAATCACCACCACCAGATGTAGACCAAACAAAATGTAAACTTTGCCAGTTGGATTATTGTCACACCCTGCGTCATTATGTACTGGAGTGCGATAAAATTAATGAATTCAGAGACTACTCATTCAGAAATGTTCAAGATATGTCAAAGTATTTTATCCACAGTGGTATATTACAGACCATTCTGGAAAAATACCCTGACTTTGCTCCCTGTAAATAAAGCATTGACACGTGTGTGTGTGTGTGTGTGTGTGTATATACATGTGTGTATGTGTATGTGTGTATGTATATACATGTATGTGTGTGTGTATATATGTATGTGTATATGTATATGTGTGTGTGTGTGTGTGTGACCAACAATTAAAATTTGCACCAATAACTCATTACAGTTGTGGCTGGGTGTAGACTAATAGATTGCTCATTGCTTTATAATTTGTTCATGAGTGCAACCATGTACAGACGTAAGTAAATTTACTTACATGATTCATTACCTTGTAACTAGTGAATTAATTACCATTGTACCTTGTTCAGCTATCAAAACTTTGGGGCCCAGTTTCTGGACCCTATATATACCTCTGTAATCTGCAAATACCTTTGTAACTTGTCATGATTGTGACCATCTGAGTTCATTACCTTTGTAACTTGCTCAGCTATCAAACTTTGAGGTCCAGTCCCTGGACCCATTATGTACCTCTGTAATCTTTTGACTACCGCCCACAGGATGGGTATGGGGTGCATAATAAAGATATCAAACTAAAACCATTTTTGAAGTCATATTTCTTACCAACTGTGAAATTACTGTCAGCTACAGTAGTGGGAGCCATCAATGCATTATGAACATGAGGCATATTACTGTAGTCACTGGCTGTGATTCAACTTCTGGCCTGAAAGGCCGTTCAAAACACCTTTGTTTCAAAGCCTTACAAAATGCCTTGATGTTGTCATTGAGGTTCTGGGCTCCTTCCAGCCCTTTAATGAACTGAAGATAGAAAGTCAACTCTTCAATTTCTTTGAGCATTTCATTATTCATGTCTAAGAAGGAAGTATGAGTTGGGTGAACCACCTTAGGAAGTCGTTGTCTGGTCAGCGCAATGAGAAGGGGGAGATGATTCCATCAACAGGGGGTGTTGTGTACCACCACTCTCACAGATCTCTACCTGGCTAGTACATATTTGTGTATCTGCCCATGATTCACTAGTTTCATAACCAGAACCCACCCACCCACCCAGCCAGCCAGCCAGCCAGCCAGCCAGCCAGCCAGCCAGCCAGCCAGCCAGCCAGCCAGCCAGCCAGCCAGCCAGCCAGCCAGCCAGCCAGCCAGGGCCAGCCAGCCAGCCACCAGCCTGCCAGCCAGCCAGCCAGGCCAGCCGCCAGCTCTCGCCTGCCAGCCGCCTGCCTGAGCCTGCCGCCTGACGCCGCCTGCCTGACGTGCCTGCCTGACTGCTGCCTGCTGCCTGACTGCCTGCTGACTGCCTGCTGACTGCCTGCCTGACTGTCCTGCCTGACTGCCTGCCTGACTGCTGCCTGACTGCCTGCCTGACTGCCTGCCTGACTGCCTGCCTGACTGCCTGCCTGACTGCCTGCCTGACTGCCTGCCTGACTGCCTGCCTGACTGCCTGACTGCCTGACTGACTGCCTGCCTGCCTGCCTGCCTGCCTGCCTGACTGCCTGCCTGCCTGACTGCCTGCCTGACTGCCTGACTGCCTGCCTGCCTGCCTGCCTGCCTGCCTGCCTGCCTGCCTGCCTGCCTGCCTGCCTGCCTGCCTGCCTGACGCCTGCCTGCCTGACTGGGACTGTTGAGTGGCTGCCGCGCAGCTGGTTCCATCATGATGAAGGAAGTAAAATGTTGAATATAATCCTATCAGTGATTAGTTCCGACATGAAGACTACAGGGCAGCCTTAACATGTCTGAACAACTTCCTGTACTTCAGTATTTGTAGTTATGACAGACGACTACACACTCATAACTGCTGTCTGTACACTATAACTTGTCTGTACTTCATAACTGTCTACTACACTCATAACTGTGTCTGCTACACTCATAACTGTGTCTGCTACAGTCATAACTGTGTCTGCTACAGTCATAACTGTGTCTGCTACACTCATAACTGTGCTACTACAGTCATAACTGTGTCTACTACAGTCATTACTGTGTCTACTACAGTCATAACTGTGTCTACAGTTATTACTGTATCTACTACTGTCATAACTGTGTCTGCTACAGTTATTACTGTGTCTACTACAGTCATAACTGTGTCTACTACAGTCATAACTGTGTCTACTACAGTTCATAACTGTGTCTGCTACAGTCATAACTGTGTCTGCTACAGTCATAACTGTGTCTGCTACAGTCATAACTGTGTCTGCTACAGTTATTACTGTGTCTGCTACAGTCATAACTGTGTCTGCTACAGTCATAACTGTGCCTGCTACAGTCATAACTGTGTCTACTGCTTCAACTTGCCAGTAATCATAACGTGCTGCAAGTCATACTGTGCTTTCTAACTTGCTCTACAGTCATACTGTGTACTGCTACAGTCATACTGTGTCTGCTACAGTCATACTGTCTACTGCTACAGTCATACTGTTCACTACAGTCATACTGTTCACTGCTACAGTCATACTGCTTCCTGCTACAGTCATACTTGCTCTCTGCTAACTGTGCTGTACAGTCATACTGTTACTGCTACAGTATCTGTTCCTTACAGTTTCACTGTCTCAACTGCTGTCAATGTAGCAGTTCATCACTGTTTACTGTGTCATATGTCTCATCTACTGTTTAACTGTTCAGTCTGCTACAGTCTAACTGCTGACAGTCATACTGTTAACTGCTACAGTCATACTGTTCACTGTGCATATACTGTGTCTGCTCAGTCATACTGTGTCAACTGACAGTCATAACTGTGATCTGCTACAGTCATACTGTTCACTGCTGCAGTCTACTGTGTCAACTGCTACAGTCATACTGTGTCTGCTGCTTACTACGTCATACTGCTTCCAACTGCTACAGTCATAGTTCAATGCTACAGTATACTGTTCCATACCTGTGTCACGTCACAGTTATTACTGTTCAATCTCAGTCATACGTTACTACGTAACTGTCAAGTCATACTGTTCAACTGCGTATCACAGCTAGTCATAACTGTTCTGCTGCAGTATACTGCTTCAGCTACAGTATACTGTAGTCAGCTACGCTTAACTGCTAGTCATAATAGCTTTAACTGCTACAGTCATACTGTGTCAATGCTACAGTCATCTGCTTCAACTGCTCAGTCTACTGTTCTGCTGCAGTCATACTGTTCACTGTCAGCGTATCTTAACTGCTACAGTCATACTGCTCATGCTGTACAGTCATACTGTTACTGCTACAGTCATCATGCTTCAACTGCTCAGTCATACGCTTCAACTGCTACAGTCATACTGCTTACTGCTACAGTCATACTGCTTCAACTGCTCAGTCATACTGCTTCAACTGCTAAGTCATACTGTTCAACTGCTACAGTCATACTGTTCAATGCTACAGTCATCACTGCTTCAACTGCTACAGTCATACTGCTTCAATGCTGCGTCATCACTGCTTCAACTGCTACAGTCATCACTGTTCAACTGCTACAGTCACTGTCAACTGCTCAGTCATACTGCTTCAACTGCTACAGTTCACTGCTTCAACTGCTAAGTATCACTGCTTCAACTGCTGCAGTCATCACTGCTTCAACTGCTACGTCATACTGCTTCAATGCTCAGTATCACTGCTTCAACTGCTCAGTCATCACTGTTAACTGCTACAGTCATCACTGCTTCAACTGCTACAGTCATACTGCTTCAACTGCTACAGTCATACTGCTTCAATGCTGCAGTCATCACTGCTTCAACTGCTCAGTCATACTGCTTCAACTGCTACAGTCATACTGCTTCAACTGTTCAGTCATACTGCTTCACTGTGCTACAGTCATCACTGCTTCAACTGCTACAGTCATCACTGCTTCAACTGTGCAGTCAGTCATATGTTCAACTGCTACATTGTCATTAACTGCTGTCAACTGTTTCAGTCATCACTGCTTCAACTGTACAGTATACTGTTCTGCACAGTCATCACTGCTTCAACTGCTACAGTCATCACTGTTTCAATGCTACAGTCATCACTGCTTCAACTGCTCAGTCGTCACTGCTTCAACTTGCTACAGTCATCACTGCTTAACTGCTCAGTCATCACTGCTTCAACTGCTCAGTCATCACTGCTTCAACTGTGCTAGTCATCACTGCTTCAACTGCTGCAGTCGTCACTGCTTCAACTGCTCAGTCATCACTGCTTCAACTGCTACAGTCATCACTGCTTCAACTGCTGCAGTCATCACTGCTTCAAGCTACACTGTTAGCAGTCATCACTGCTTCAACTGCTGCAGTCATCACTGCTTCAACTGCTGCAGTCGTCACTGCTTCAACTGCTAGCAGTCGTCACTGCTTCAACTGCTGCAGTCATCACTGCTTCAACTGCTACAGTCATCACTGCTTCAACTGCTGCAGTCGTCACTGCTTCAACTGCTACAGTCATCACTGCTTCAACTGCTGCAGTCATCACTGCTTCAACTGCTGCAGTCATCACTGCTTCAACTGCTACAGTCATCACTGCTTCAACTGCTACAGTCATCACTGCTTCAACTGCTACAGTCATCACTGCTTCAACTGCTACAGTCATCACTGCTTCAACTGCTACAGTCATCACTGCTTCAAGTGCTGCAGTCATCACTGCTTCAACTGCTACAGTCATCACTGCTTCAACTGCTACAGTCATCACTGCTTCAACTGCTGCAGTCGTCACTGCTTCAACTGCTACAGTCGTCACTGCTTCAACTGCTACAGTCATCACTGCTTCAACTGCTGCAGTCATCACTGCTTCAACTGCTGCAGTCGTCACTGCTTCAACTGCTACAGTCATCAATGCTTCAACTGCTACAGTCATCACTGCTTCAACTGCTACAGTCATCACTGCTTCAACTGCTGCAGTCATCACTGCTTCAACTGCTACAGTCATCACTGCTTCTACTGCTGCAGTCATCACTGCTTCAACTGCTGCAGTCGTCACTGCTTCAACTGCTACAGTCATCAATGCTTCAACTGCTACAGTCATCACTGCTTCAACTGCTACAGTCATCACTGCTTCAACTGCTGCAGTCGTCACTGCTTCAACTGCTACAGTCATCACTGCTTCAACTGCTACAGTCATCACTGCTTCAACTGCTGCAGTCGTCACTGCTTCAACTGCTACAGTCATCAATGCTTCAACTGCTACAGTCATCACTGCTTCAACTGCTGCAGTCGTCACTGCTTCAACTGCTACAGTCATCAATGCTTCAACTGCTACAGTCATCACTGCTTCAACTGCTGCAGTCGTCACTGCTTCAACTGCTACAGTCGTCACTGCTTCAACTGCTACAGTCATCACTGCTTCAACTGCTGCAGTCATCACTGCTTCAACTGCTGCAGTCGTCACTGCTTCAACTGCTACAGTCATCAATGCTTCAACTGCTACAGTCATCACTGCTTCAACTGCTACAGTCATCACTGCTTCAACTGCTGCAGTCGTCACTGCTTCAACTGCTACAGTCATCACTGCTTCAACTGCTACAGTCATCACTGCTTCAACTGCTGCAGTCGTCACTGCTTCAACTGCTACAGTCATCACTGCTTCAACTGCTACAGTCATCACTGCTTCAACTACTACAGTCATCACTGCTTCAACTGCTGCAGTCATCACTGCTTCAACTGCTACAGTCATCACTGCTTCAACTGCTGCAGTCGTCACTGCTTCAACTGCTGCAGTCATGACTGCTTCAACTGCTACAGTCATCACTGCTTCAACTGCTGCAGTCATCACTGCTTCAACTGCTACAGTCATCACTGCTTCAACTGCTGCAGTCGTCACTGCTTCAACTGCTACAGTCATCACTGCTTCAACTGGTACTTAAATTATGATTGCTTGTTTCCTAGTCTTGTGTTGTACGATAAATTAAGTATGGCATAATTCCCTTACTCTGCTCTAAGTTATTTTAGGATAGTCTTGTTGGTATTTTCTAAAAGTTAATAAAATGGTATAAAATATATATTTCGAAGCATTATTTAATATATACGCCTGTGTGCCTGCTACTGGGAAGCAAATATTAACATATTTTTGAAAAAAAATTATGGTAAAAAATAGTTATGTGTTTGAGCCACAATGAAGGATAAAAGACACAGTGGTGAAATGTGATTGGCCATGCCTCCGAAGATGTAAAATAGGTTATTATTTATGTCTCTATCTTATTTGGTTGCTAAGATATGAATGGCAGTGAGAGCATGTGGTTATCATAGGCATATGGGGTTTCAGGGAAGAGTTCCCTGGAGGTCTTAAGGGAAATTTTTTGCCACCCCTCGGGATTGATTACTGGAGAGGCAAGGAAGGTTGTGGACACCACGAACAAGCTCTACCAAGCTGCCTGCTTCACCTTCGTGAGTCACACCAACTAGTTAGCTAAAATTAGTTATTGCCCTGACACAAAAGTTTAGTGAGCAACACCACTCACTCATCCTCTGAGTGAACATTAGGTCGCTCCACTCATAGGCGGCCACAAAACTGATTTTGTGAAATTGCCTTCCGTCACTGCTGCGTTCTCTTCCTTTTTCACGATATTATTTATATTGCTGGATGTGTTCAGCAGTGCACTGGTGCAGCTGGTAGTGCTGCTACTGTCATACTGAGTGATGGCTCTGGTAAAGAAATTGTAGCACCCATCAATAACTGGGCCTCTACCCTTCAAACAGAACTGTTTGCCATACTCATTGCACTAAAATGCGTCCATGTATCTAAGGTTGACTCTTTAATTGTAACTTTCACACCTTCACTGATATGAGAGAGGCTGGAATTGTCGTGTGGGTCTTGGGAGAGATATATAGGAGGTCAAAGATACTCCTTGTTGGATGGTTACGGTATATTTACAGTAAGTGAAGGAGAGTCCCGCACACCGTCTGTCTCGCCTGTAGGTCTAACGTTAGTGAGGCAGTCTGCCTATGATAGGCTGTGCACATGCGCTGAGCCTCTGACGTCAGCGGGTACCGTGACGTCACACGCAAAGGGACCAGCTTTATAAAGATACACTAAACAAGTGTATATATGATACTGACACGACAGAATCCCTAAATGCTCCTAACTCATTAAGTATAAATTGTGGCATGCTTGTATCAGAAGCCAAGACACAGGTATGGTAGGATTGTACACAGTGGAGTCAGAGTGCACATGCTGTGGATTCCATCTCACATTGGTCTCCAGATGCATGATAGAACTGATGAATTGGCTAAGTTATATGCCTTTAATGAGGGAGTAGATTACAATCTTGGCTTGTCAGTTAGCAGTTTCAGAACAATAATACGAAAAGAACTTCAACTGAACTTCACTGGCTTGAGAGTGAGGGAGATTGACACCAGTCAGTCCATCTATCATCATTCTATCATGCAGGAGGAGCCACATGTCTATGGTACATCCAACAAAATAAGCAGACTCTTGGATGTCACTACCGCCCGCCTCCGGCTGGGTTACAAGTATCTTTGGCAGGTTAAATCACAACCACAAGATGTAGACCAAACAAAATGTAAACTTTGCCAGTTGGATTATTGTCACACCCTGCGTCATTATGTACTGGAATGCGATAAAATTAATGAATTCAGAGACAACTCACTTAGTGATATATAATATACCACAGTGGTATAATACAAACCATTCTGGAAAAATACCCTGACTTTGCTCACAGTAAATAAAAGCATTACCACTTTGTGTGTGTGTGTACTCACCTAGTTGTGGTTGCAGGGGTCGATTCATAGCTCCTGGCCCCGTCTCTTCACTGGTCGCTACTGGGTCATTCTTCCTGCTCATTGGCACTGGCATAAGTCGGTGGGAGAATTGGACCTGCCTCGCATGGGCCAGTAGGCCTGCTGCAGTGTTCCTTCTTATGTTCTTATGAGCTTTTTATTATACCTCTTCTTAAAGCTAGTGTGTGTGTGTGTGTGTGTGTGTGTGTGTGTGTGTGTGTGTGTGTGTGTGTGTGTGTGTGTGACCTAATTAATATTTGCATTAATAACTCATTGCAATTGTGACCGGGTGTGGGCGTGTGAATGTTTCATTACCTTTGTAACTTACTCAGCTATCAAACCTTTGCGGTCCAGTCCCTGGACCCATTATGCACCTCTGTATTCCCTTGACTACCGCCCACAGGATGGGTATGGGCTGCATAATACTAATATTAAACTAACTCTTGGTTGCTACAGCAGCCTGACACACACACGAAACCTCGACCAAGTCTGGTCACCACCACCAGGTACTAACACCCAGGCACCTACTTACTGCTAGGTGAACAGTGACAGCAGGTGTAATATAATAATAATGATAATAATAATATAATAATATCTTTATTTACTACCAGTACATGTACAAGGTATACAGACCATAGTTGACATCAATGACATACTACTATATAGAAAGCCACTTGTTATGCTGAGCATTTCCCGCAAATTAGGTCAATTTTGTCCCAGGATGCGACCCACATCAGTCCTTTAACACCCAGGTGCCCATTTTACTGATGGGTGAACATAGACAACAGGTGTAAAGAAAGACGCCCAATGTTTCTACCCTGGCTGGAAATCGAACCCAGAGCCAGGCCGTGAGAAGCGAGAGCTTTAGCCACCAAGTCACCCAACGTTGTAGATGAATGGTCCAGAGGACCGACAAGTTGATGAATTAGACACATGTGCAACACTTTGGTGTCTTTATTGAGGAAACATTTCACCACACAGTGACTTCATCAGTCCTAAACAAAGAAGAATGTTGAAGATCAGAAGGAGTTTGAGGTAATCAGTCCCTCAGCCAGGAGTCGATTACATCAACTCCAGGCTGAGGGACTGATTACCTCAAACTCCTTCTGATCTTCAACATTCTTCTTTGTTTAGGACTGATGAAGCCACTGTGTGGCGAAATATTTCCTCAAAAAATATACCCAAGTGTTGCACATGTGTGTAATTCATCATACTCTACGTTTCCACCTGTGCCGGGAATCGAACCACAGTCCCTCAGTACGTGAGCTAAAGAGGCAACCAAGTGAGCCACGGGACTAGTTCCACGTTTCTAACCATCATAAACTTGTCTTATCCAACACATCAGTTCTGAGGTACCTTAAGTGGGGTACCTTAAGTGGGGTACCTTAAGTGGGGTACCCTAAGTGGGGTACCTTAAGTGGGGTACCTTAAGTGGGGTACCTTAAGTGGGGTACCTTAAGTGGGGTACCTTAAGTAGGGTACCTTAAGTGGGGTACCTTAAGTGGGGTACCTTAAGTGGGGTACCTTAAGTGGGTTACCTAAAGTGGGTTACCTAAAGTGGGTTACCTTAAGTGGGTTGAGATTGTTGGGTTTTAATAGGAATAAGAAGGGGACACAATAATAAGAGGAGGGGACACAATAATAAGAGGAGGGGACACAATAATAAGAGGAGGGGACACAGTAATAAGAAGAGGGGACACAATAATAAGAGGAGGGGACACAATAATAAGAGGAGGGGACACAATAATAAGAGGAGGGGACACAGTAATAAGAGGAGAGGACACAATAATAAGAGGAGGGGACACAATAATAAGAGGAGAGGACACAGTAATAAGAGGAGGGATACAGTAATAAGAGGAGGGGACACAGTAATAAGAGGAGGGGACACAATAATAAGAGGAAGGGACACAATAATAAGAGGAGAGGACACAGTAATAAGATGAGGGGACACAGTAATAAGAGGAGAGGACACAATAATAAGAGGAGGGGACACAATAATAAGAGGAGGGGACACAGTAATAAGGAGGGGACACAGTAATAGAGGAGGGACACAATAATAAGAGGAGGGACACAATAATAAGAGGAGAGGACACAGTAATAAGAGGAGGGACACAGTAATAAGAGGAGGGGACACAGTAATAAGAGGAGGGGACAATAATAAGAGGAGGGGACACAATAATAAGAGGAGAGGACACAGTAATAAGAGGAGGGGACACAGTAATAAGAGGAGGGGACACAATAATAAGAGGAGAGGACATAGTAATAAGAGGAGGGGACACAGTAATAAGAGGAGGGGACACAATAATAAGAGGGGACACAATAATAAGAGGAGGGGACGCAGCAATAAGAGGAGGGGACATAGTAATAAGAGGAGGGGAAACAATAATAAGAGGAGGGGACACAGTAATAAGAGGTGACACAATAATAAGAGGAGGGGACACAGTAATAAGAGGAGGGACACAGTAATAAGAGGAGAGGACACAATAATAAGAGGAGGGATACAATAAGAGGAGGGGACACAATAATAAGAGGAGGGGACACAATAATAAGAGGGGACATAATAATAAGAGGAGGGGACACAATAATAAGAGGGGACACAATAATAAGAGTGGACACAATAATAAGAGGGGACACAATAATAAGAGGAGGGGACACAATAATAAGAGGAGGGGACACAATAATAAGAGGAGGGGACACAATAATAAGAGGAGGGGACACAATAATAAGAGGAGGGGACACAATAATAAGAGGAGGGATACAATAAGAGGAGGGGACACAATAATAAGAGGGGACACAATAATAAGAGGAGGGGACACAATAATAAGAGGGGACACAATAATAAGAGGGGACACAATAATAAGAGGGGGCACAATAATAAGAGGGGATACAATAATAAGAGGAGGGGACACAATAATAAGAGGAGGGGACACAATAATAAGAGGAGGGGATACAATAATAAGAGGAGGAGACGCACTAATAAGAGGAGGGGATACAATAATAAGAGGAGGGGATACAATAATAAGAGGATGGGATACAATAATATGAGGAGGGGACACAATAATAAGAGGAGGGGACACAATAATAAGAGGAGGAGACACAATAATAAGAAAGGGGACACATTAATAAGAGGAGGGGACACATTAATAAGAGGAGGGGACAGTAATAAGAGGAGGGGACACAGTATTAAGAGGAGGGGACACATTAATAAGAGAAGGGGACACAGTAATAAGAGGAGGGGACACAGTAATAAGAGAAGGGGACACAGTAATAAGAGGAAGGGACACAGTAATAAGAAACACAGTAATAAGAGAAGGGGACACAGTAATAAGAGGAAGGGACACAGTAATAAGAGAAGGGTACACAGTAATAAGAGGAAGGGACAGTAATAAGAAACACAGTAATAAGAGAAAGAGACACAGTAATAAGAGGAAGGGACAGTAATAAGAAACACAGTAATAAGAGGAGGGGACACAGTAATAAGAGGAAGGGACACAGTAATAAGAGGAAGGGACACAGTAATAAGAGGAAGGGACACAGTAATAAGAGGAAGGGACACAGTAATAAGAGAAGGGGACACAGTAATAAGAGGAAGGGACACAGTAATAAGAAACACAGTAATAAGAGAAGGGGACACAGTAATAAGAGAAGGGGACACAGTAATAAGAGGAAGGGACACAGTAATAAGAAACACAGTAATAAGAGAAGGGACACAGTAATAAGAAACACAGTAATAAGAAGGGGACACAGTAATAAGAGAAGGGACACAGTAATAAGGGGAAAGGGGACACAGTAATAAGAGAAGGGACACAGTAATAAGAGGAAGGGACACAGTAATAAGAGAAGGGGACACAGTAATAAGAGGAAGGGACACAGTAATAAGAAACACAGTAATAAGAAACACAGTAATAAGAGAAGGGGACACAGTAATAAGAAACACAGTAATAAGAGAAGGGGACACAGTAATAAGAGGAAGGGACACAGTAATAAGAGAAGGGGACACAGTAATAAGAGGAAGGGACACAGTAATAAGAGGAGGGGACACAGTAATAAGAGGAGGGGACACAGTAATACGAGGAGGGGACACAGTAATACGAGGAGAGGACACAGTAATAAGAGGAGGGGACACATTAATAAGAGGAGGGGACACAGTAATAAGAGGAAGGGACACAGTAATAAGAGGAAGGGACAGTAATAAGAGGCCGGGGTCTTGTGAGCTGAGTGCTACCACTGCTACACAGGAAGGGCATCCTGTGTGAGGGCACAACCAGTACATCCTCTCCAGCTGCTGCCTCCAACTTTATAAAACTTCATATAATCTTGATTTATATAAACATTTTCAATGTTTTTAAATATTTTTACTTTTTTCGAAATGTTTTTTTATACAAATTAAGATATTCACTTTTCTTATGTAAGAAATTCATGAAGTTTTAACTTTAAAAAAACCACATTAATGTTAAAAAATTAGGGTTAACCCAAGTGATTCACTCCCGTGGCACAGAGAACAACCATCCCGTATAAGCAGTCTCTCAGGTAAACACGTCTTCTTCATAAAGGAAGTATTTTGGTGGTGAGGGAAGAAGATAGTGTCTGCTGATACTGTCATGGGGATGGATGGTTACCACTGACACACTGGTGCTGAGTAACAATTGTTCAAGCAACCACACACCCTACCCTTCCCTTCCCTTACTGTACACTCTTACTCTATATCACGCAGGCGACAGCAGCTCAACAGTGTCCTTCAACCAGCTGAATAATAATAATAATAGTAGTAGTAGTAATAATAATAATATTAACTGGATTTGTTTTGGTGGATGTGTAATTCGAGAAAGGTATCCCCGTGGCCCAGAAACCCAGGTCCTGGTACGTCAATGATCCCACAAAGGTATCCCAGTACTGCATAAGAACAGTACCTTTGTATATAGCTAATAATGCTGAAATAAATTATTATTATTATTATTATTATTATTATTATGAAAAAAATGCGAGTTATACAATGTTAAACCCTCACCATTTATCTTGAAATACCTATACCGATAATATTTAAAACCAATACCATGAATGTGTGGGCTTTTCAAAAGGTATTTATTAAAATAAAATTAAAATACACATAGGTTTGGTGGCGGTAACCCTTAATACATCCTCATCCTAGCAATAACATTAAGTCTAGTGTGCAAATTCATAGATTTACGTCTCAAGAATGATTTATGTAGGTTTAAATTGTTAGTAAATAATATAATTAATAACGTAGGCTTGGACATTAATATTGTTATATTAGGTAATGCGATTAGGTATATTGTGGTAACTAGCATCTTTGTACAAGTAAGAGTTTGAAACTTGCTGGACGCAAAAGCGTCCTTCTGGAAAAAACAAACAGCTGTAGGTCAATATCTGTTGGGAGCTACAAGCTCAGTGTCCACTATGTCTTCAAAATACTGCTGGTGACCAACAATAAGGGTCTGAG
>WNWK01014686.1:0-50433 GCA_009830355.1 Cherax destructor | reverse complement strand
CCAAGCTTTTTTCCAAGAAAGAAACAGACAAAAAATCACTGAACGGGGGACAAGACTTCTTAGTGCCTTCAACCTTTTCTCTTGAGAAGCTGTTCCCTGCACCAAGAAACCCCCATTTCGTTAAAATTAAGACAATGAGTTACAGATGAGATGCAAATTTTTTTCTGTTTTTTTATTTTTCTTATAGTGTTAGATTAGTTGTTTTGAATTTGCAAACCTAATACCAAGAAAGGGTATGTTCGTATGTGTGGGGGAGGGGGCGTAGGGAGTGGAAGCAGTGGAGGTTACCCCCATACTAATCAACATGTAGATGGCCTACTCTTTAGGCAGAGCTTTGAGCTAGGCTTATAAAACAGCGATCTTTTTTAGAAAAGAAGCAGAGTACATATAACTGTCCAAAAACTGCGTTATTGCGTTAAGAAATTGGGATTGGGGGTGGTCGGTGCGCGATCCGAACCCCTTTAACCCCAGCCTCCTCTACCTTAGTGCAGGTAAAACGAGTGTCAATTAACACAGTAGCGACCAGTTTGAGAGGCAGGGACAGGAGCTGAGATTAGACCTTACAGTCAGAAATAGACGAGTACAAATACGTGAATACATATGCATTCTCCCTCACCCCCAACACACACAAACACTAGTAACTACTACTACTACACACACACACAGGGCCAGGAGCTGTGAATCGACCCCCGCAACCACAACTAGGTGAGTACACACACACACACAATCAAAAGATACACATCACAGCCCAATGAGGAAACAAGGCAATAAGAAGTAATTACTCTGACTGATTAGTTATTCTGACAGATGCAGGTATGATACTCACCTCTTACACTACACTCACAGATGCAGGTATGATACTCACCTCTTACACTACACTCACAGATGCAGGTATGATACTCCTCTTACACAACACTCACAGATGCAGGTATGATACTCACCTCTTACACTACACTCACAGATGCAGGTATGATACTCCTCTTACACAAGTCACTCACTCACAGATGCAGGTATGATACTCGCCTCTTACACTACACTCACAGATGCAGGTATGATCTCCTCTTACACAACACTCACCACCTGCAAATGCATTTGATACTCCCTCCTATGCTATCTCACTCCACTCTGGACTGGCCCCAGGGTCCTGGTCCTGGACCGACCCCAGGGTAAATGACCAAACACTACAGGCAGGCCATCATTCTTATTTTTATTATCAATATTATTATTTTTGAATAGCTGAACCTGTAAATGTCATATAGCACCTGGGAAATGATAAGCAATCAGGGGTGATTCAAGAAAAGGCCGATCAGCCCTTGATTCACGAGGAGACCTTGTCCAGAACAATGCTGCTGGGGCGCTGACCCCCGACGTCCTTCAGGTGTAGCTCCAATTCCTTGTATCAAGATCCCTTCCCTGGCATCAAAGCCCCCACTCCAAGGTTCCATTAAGGAGAAGCACAAAACGACAGGATTAAAAATGTCTGAGTTTCGAGGCTAACCTGTTTACATCCTTCCCTAGTCTACCCCACCCTGAGTGGCAGTCCACGCAAGACAAGCTTATCACACCGTCGTCTAAGGCTTAATGCACTCACCAGCGCATCCTGATGCTCTTGCGCTGCCCTCCACAGGATGGATATGGGTACACAATAAAGTAGCCGCTTCGACGGCAAAACCTAGTGTGTCCTGGTTGATAAAAACAACAGAGTAATTGTTTCCTGCAGTCGTTGACCCCAAACTTTTATATTAATGGCAAACAATACCGACATGTTGATAAGACACACTTGTAACATCTGGATATGTTGAAAGTGGAATAAGATACCGACAAACTGATAAGACACATGTGCAACAATTATCTTTATTGTTGAAACGCTTCGCCTACACAGGCGTCTTCAGTCAAATACAGAGACAGGTGTAATAGCGAAGAAAAGATGATGTATCAGTCCATCAACCTTAGAAAATAGTATTTGAGATGGTCAGTCCCTCAGCCTGGAGAAGAGTTCAGCCTATGGTCTGGAACTATGTGAAGCTGAAGCTGGTTAGGTAAGGTTTGACGCGGGTCTTAGTCATATGACGACCCGCAGCTGGAACTTTGGTCATCTGACCGTGGCCTTCTGCTGGCTTTCCAGTCCACCCCTTTAAAAAAATATGGTTATAAGGAAGCCGAAGCATGAGAATGGAGTCTTAAATACTGCTGCCTCTGTATTTGATGAAGAAGCCTACTGTGTAGGCGAAAAGTATAAAAAAATATAGATACCCAACTGTTTCACGTGTCTTACTCATCACCACCTAGATATCTTAATTATGAAGACGTTTCGCCAACCAGTGACTTTCAATTCAATACAGTTACTAAATACCAGAGAAAGAGGCAGAGGAGGTAGATCATGGTAATGAATATGATGTTGTGTATATGGACTTCAGTAAGGCTTTTGATAGAGTCCCACATCAGAGACTATTGAGGAAAATTAAGGCACACGGAATAGGAGGAGAAATTTTTTCCTGGATAGAGGCATGGTTGACAAATAGGCAGCAGAGAGTTTGCATAAATGGGGAGAAATCAGAGTGGGGAAGTGTCACAAGCGGTGTTCCACAGGGTCAGTATTGGGCCCCTTGTTGTTCACAATCTACATAAACGACATAGATGAGGGAATAAATAGCGACATAAGCAAGTTTGCCGATGACACCAAAATAGGCCGTCCAATTCATTCAAATGAGGACATTAGAGCACTCCAGGAAGATTTGAATAGACTGATGCAGTGGTCGGAGAAGTGGCAGATGCAGTTTAATATAGATAAATGCAAAGTTCTAAATATTGGACAGGACAATAACCATGCCACATATAAACTAAATAATGTAGATCTTAATACTACTGATTGCGAAAAGGATTTAGGAGTTCTGGTTAGCAGTAATCTAAAACCAAGACAGCAGTGCATAAGTGTTCGCAATAAAGCGAACAGAATCCTTGGCTTCATATCAAGAAGCATAAATAAAAAGGAGTCCTCGGTTGTTCTTCAACTCTATATATCCTTGGTTAGGCCTCATCTAGATTATGCTGCACAGTTTTGGTCCTGTATTACAGAATGGATATAAATGCTCTGGAAAACGTAAAAAGGAGGATGACTAAGTTGATTCCATGTATCAGAAATCTTCCTATGAGGATAGACTGAGGGCCCTGAATCTGTACTCTCTAGAAAGACGTAGAATTGGGGGAGGATATGATTGGGGGTGTATAAATGGAAAACAGGAATAAATAAAGGTGATGTAAATAGCGTGCTAAAAATATCTAGTATTGACAGGACTCGCAGCAATGGCTTTAAGTTGGATAAATTCAGATTCAGGAAGGATATAGGAAAGCATTGGTTTGGTAATAGAGTTGTCGATGAGTGGAACAAACTCCCAAAAGTACAGTTATAGAGGCTAAAACGTTGTGTAGTTTTAAAAATAGGCTAGATAAATATTGAGTGGGTGCGGGTGGGTGTGAGTTGGACCTGACTAGTTTGTGCTACTAGGTCAGATGCCGTGCTCCTTCCTTAAGTGAATGTAACCTGACCTGGCTGGGTCGGGGCATTGGCTTAAGCCGGTGGGAGACTTGGACCTGCCTCGCATGGGCCAGTAGGCCTGCTGCAGTGTTCCTTCTTTCTTATGTTCTTATGTTCTTATGAAAGGACCCCAATGGAAATAAGTCACTCTGACTTTTCTGGGTTATCCTGGGTTCTCTACACACATGCTGCTATGTACGATAATCTATGTAACTGTGTTTGTGTATACCTGAATAAACTTGCTTACTTACTTACGAGACCTTTGGTATACCTTTGATGAGTTTCGAGAGCTTCTCTACTCCCTTAATACATGCGTCATATTCTTCAATGTTAACTCTCTTAAGATAAGTTAAGATAAGATTTCTTCGGATTTTAACCCCGGAGGGTTAGCCACCCAGGATAACCCAAGAAAGTCAGTGCGTCATCGAGGACTGTCTTATTTCCATGGGGTCCTTAATCTTGTTCCCAGGATGCACCCACACCAGTCGACTAACAACCCAGGTACCTATTTGCTGCTAGGTGAACATGACAACAGGTGTAAGGAAACACGTCGAAATTTTTCCCACCCGCCGGGAATCGAACCGGCCCTCCGTGTGTGGCAGAGCTCTAGCACCGGGACCACCGGGCCAGTTACGCCACTATACTTTTTTCATTTAATTTACATTCTTAGCCTGGAGAATGGCATTGGGTTGCGGTCATCAATATTCTTAATTCCGGCCAACACAACAAAAACAGGAACAGCGAGAGGAGGAGCAGCAGCAGTAACAGCAGCAAGATAATCAGTAATTATAACAGCAGAAGTAGAAGCAACGGAATTAGAGCAAAAACTTAAGATGTCATACCTGACAGAAGAAGTACAAAGGGAACAAAGAGCCATACAGGATATTGCAAGAAACCCAAAATATTTCTACTCCTATGCAAAATCCAACCTAAGAACTACCTGTAGAATTGGACCATTATTGAGAGGAGATTCGTATACGGACGATGAACAGGAAATGAGTGAAATTCTAAAAGAACAGTATGAGTCAGTGTTCAGCAACCCACTAAATGACAGCAAGGTAGAAAATGCAGAAATATTTTTCACTCCAGCAGAAGGCTGCGCAGACCACCTAACCGACATTAGTACAAATCCCATAGATTTCGAAAAGAAAGGCCAACATGCCCACTCACTCAACACCTGGACCAGATTCATGGAATGCTTTATTTATAAAGCAGTGCAAAGTACCATTCAAGAGCCCTTAGTATTCTGTGGAGAAAGAGCTTAGATCTAGGTGAAATTCCAGGGCCTTAAAGAGTGCAGACATAGCTCCTTTGCATAAGGGAGGTAGTAGAGCACTAGCTAAAAATTACAGACCAGTAGCCCTCACTTCTCACATCATAAAAATCTTTGAAAGAGTGATGAGACGGCAGATTACAAAGTTCATGGACCAGCACAACCAACATAACCCGAACCAGCATGGCTTTAGAGCGGGGCCGATCATGCCCCGTCACAGCTGCTGAACCATTATGACAGAATTACAGAGGCATTGGAGGACGACCAAAACGCAGGTGTGATTTACACAGATTTTGCAAAGGCGTTTGACAAATGCGATCATGGAGTGATAGCGCACAAAATGAGGGCCATAGGCATTACGGGGAAGGTAGGGGAGATGGATTTTTTAGTTCCTAACACAAAGAACACAAAAGTAGTAGTGAACAGGGCAAGATCCAGCATCAGCGAGGTCAAAAGCTCCCGTGCCCCAAGGCACTGTCCTGGCACCTCTGCTGTTTCTAATCCTCATAGCAGACATAGATAAAAACACCCAGCACACTTTTGTATCATCATTTGCAGATGACACTAAAATAAGCATGAAAGTCACTACGGTAGAGGACACTGAAAAATTACAGGAGGACATAAGCAGGGTCTTCCAATGGGCATGGAGAACAACATGACGTTCAATGGTGATAAGTTTCAGCTGCTTAGGTATGGAAAAATGAAGAACTCAAAAGGAACACTATATACAAAACGCAAGAGGTCACCACATAGAACGAAAGGAACAGTAAAAGGGCTTGGGAATAATTATGTTGTGATCTGTCGTTAAAGACCATAACAAGACAAAGATCACAACAGCCAGGAAGATGACGGGGTGGGTATTGAGAACTTTCAAAACAAGGGAAATAATGCCGATGGTGACACTATTCAAATCGCTATGCTCCCTCACTTAGAATACTGCCAGTGTGCGGCCCCGTTCAGGGCAGGAGAAATAGCAGAGCTGGAACAAATCCAGAGATCGTTTACGGCTCACATTGAGCCATTGAAACATCTAAATTATTGGGAACGCCTTCAAGTCTTGAACATGTACTCATTGGAGCGGGGGGAGAAGAGATACATGATAATATATACATGGAAAGTACTTGAGGGCCTGGTCCCAAATCTGCACACTGCCATAACAACATACTGGAGTGAGAGATATGGGAGAAAGTGTAAAATAAATCCAGTGAGGAGCAGGGGGTGCGGTGGGGACAATACGGGAGCACTGTATTAACATCCGGGGTCCCAGACTATTCAACATCTTACCAGAAGATATCCGAAACACGGCTGGAACCAGTGTAGAAGCCTTCAAGAGGAAACTGGACAAATATCTTCACCAGGTGCCAGATCAAAACCCAACTAAGCTTATCGTCCTGTGCTTTTTGTTGCTGTTCTTGCTCTGGTTGAGACTTGATTCCACTTGTGCTGCCACCTCGTAGAAACACATGCACATCGTAGAAACACATGCACATCGTAGAAACACATGCACATCGTAGAAACACATGCACATCGTAGAAACACATGCACATCGTAGAAATGCATGCACCTCTGACAATAAGACATATGGACAATCAAGACATTCAGAAGATGTTTTGCCACATGTGGCTTTGCCCTAATGCTTAGCACTGATTAGGTTACAGCTGGCGAAAGGTCTTCAATAAATGTCTTGATTGCGCATGTGCTTTATTCCCACAATGAGTTGGTATTAACATTCCTATATTATACTCGCGCACACACACATACACTTTGTCCAGAGTTAAGTTTATAAATGGGCGAGTCTTGAGTATCTGTGATATACCTGTGACTGGTTTCGAGTGTTTTTCTACTCTCACACGCTGGCCTGGGGCCAGCCTTTTCTTTTGATTGCCTGTTCAGCCAGGTGGTTGCTGTCGACGGCCAGCTGGCCCACATACCATCACAGCCAGGCTGATCTGTCACTGAGCGGAGGTAGTGGTCCAGGATTTTTTTTATTGCTGTGATTAGGTACAAAGATACCTCTTACTTAACACTTAAATACTTCCAGCGAGTACTGCAGTTTTCTGACACAATGTGACATTCCAGCAAGTACTGGAGGGGTGAGGGGAGTCACAGCTGCCAGCCGTGTGACTCCGCTCACCTCCTCTACCGCTGCTACGAGAACTCCAGTGATAATTTTCTCTTTACATACAATTGCATGTGTGAGACATTTCTACAGTGAACTGTATTATTTAGAGACTTGTGCCTTCAGTGTAGACTCAGTGTTTTCTTGCCCATTAATTTACAAAACCTTTTCCAGTGTTATCATTCATTTTCGTGCCTCATTTTATATCTATGTTCTTTTGTGTTAATTCTCTACACCTAAAGTATTCCAATTCGGGGGAATTCGAGTGCCCCAGTCAAACCGCACCGTAGTGATGGTAGGTGATAATGAGTACTCCATCCCCGTTAGTAATTCCTTCAATGCCTTAAGCAGTCTTGAAGAAAGTCTCCTATGATGTTGCTTCACACGTCTTTGACGAAGATATTTTTGGGAATGAAGTGGAACAAACCTTCTCTGATGAAAATCCTCCTTCTTGCTTGCACATAAATTCCAGTGCAACAATAGGTCCTTTAGTACAAGCATCTGTTCTTAATGCGCCCATTCATGTGTTCCTGGACTCTGGTGTGCAAGTCAATATTATCAGGTCTAGTTTGTTTAAGGATAAGCAGTTACGACATGTCCTTCTCGTAGAACCAACTCATGTGTCCTCCCTTAGTGGTGTGGCCAGTTCTCGTCTGCGTTTCCAAGGTCGGACTTCCCTCACCTTTTCTGTCCAAGGTAGAGATTTTACTGCTTCCTTCCTTGTTGTCGACCAGATTAGTTTCCCTGACTTCTACTGGGATTTGCTTCCATGAGAGATTTACACATTGTGCTTGATCTTTACTGATGTCATGCACAAATTGATGACTTGATCGTACCCTTTTGGGGTTACCAGCTTGGATCCGAGATTTGCCATACTGCCGAAGAGTACAAAGTTCGGGTTAAGTCCTTCGAGGCCAGCGCATTTTTCAATAGCGTAACCAAGCGATCAGGCACTGGTGATCACTCCTGTCTGTGTTCCACCTACAACTTCAGGGATGCAAGATAGTGTCCAGTTGCCTCAGGTGTCTGAGGAACCTCAGACTACCTTGAGTGCTGAGCCTATCCCTGCAATGTCTGCTAGTTCAAGTAGTAGTTTCTCCACAGGGGACGTCTTGTCGGAAAACGACTATTTGAAACTAGTAATGCCATCTCTTGTTGACATTACATGCCGTCTGCAGAAAGACTTCTGTCGTGGCTAGTGCGCTCACTAGAGTGTCTGTTGTTGTCCTCCATGTTCCAAATGGTGATAACGTCCTTGTTGACAGTGGTTCCTGCAAAGTAAAGGGTTTGTTTGTTGAGCCATCCATACATGTTGTAAGAAAGAATAAGATCCATTTCTTCCTTGCTAACACTTCTGGTCGCAGTGTTCGCCTCAGAGCAAATACCAATATTGTTGACCTTGTTCACTATCCTTACCCTGTTCAGGTAGGGGATGAGTCGTCACCTGACCAGTGGGTTGGTGCTATTTCAACTAGGAAGAGCCCATCCACTCCACTGGATCATTCCACTCCACCAGTAGAGGAGAAAGACTTAGCTCCCACTGACTTCCCAGACGAGGTCAAACGTTTGTTGAATCCGTTGAACAAAAGCCATTGCATTACCAGGTGAGAAGATGGGTATAACGAACTTATTGTCCCACTTGAACCTGGTACTAATCACAAGTTGCTGTCGCAGATGAACTGATCAATCAGATGCTTGAGGATGGTGTTATCGCACCTAGGTATTCACCCTGGAATGCGCCCCTGATTTTAGTACCTAAAAGGATGGTACTTGGCGCCCAGTGATTGATTTTAGGAAGTTAAATGCGAAAAAATTCCAGATTGCTTCCCACTTCCTGTACTTGGTGACCTTTTGCGTAATATCACAGATAGAGTCTTCTCGACCCTAGATTTGTTACAAGGGTTTTGGCAAGTCCCTCTTCATGAGGACAGCCAAGAGCTAACCGCATTCTCCACTCCAACAGGCCATTATCACTTTCTCCGTATGACTTTCGGGTTACGCTCCTCACCTATCACATTCTCGAGGCTAATGACTAATATCTTTAGAGGCCTCATAGGTAACACACTTATGGTGTACTTAGATGATGTGATTGTCATGTCAGAAGACATAGATACACACTTGAAAAGACTTGATGTGGTGCTTGGCAAGCTTGAAGAAGCCAATTTAAAGATCAAACTGTCTAAATATCAATTTTTCAGATCAGAAATCAAGTTTCTTGGTCACGTTGTCACTCCTAGAGGGGTTACGACTGACCAAAGTAAAGTAACTGCAGTATTAAATTTTCCATCTCCCAAAACTGCTGATGCCATAAGATCCTTTGTGGGCTTAGCAGGTTTTTATAGATCTTTCATTGCTAATTTTTCTTCCATAGCAGCTCTAACAGAGTTGCTTAAGAAAGATGCTCCATTGTTTGGACCTTCTGTCAAGAAAGAGCATTTCAAACTCTCAAAGAAAAGCTAACATCTGCTCCAATTTTGAAATTTCCAGATTTTTCTAAGCCTTTCTATCTGACAACTGACGCTAGTTCAATTGGCATAGGTGCTGTACTAGCTCAGAAGACTGGTAGCAAGTACAACACAGTTGCATTTGCTAGCCGAGTCCTTACAAAGGCTGAACATAATTATACAGTAACTGAGCAAGAAGCCTTAGCGATAGTATGGTCTTTAAAGCACTTCCAAGACATTATATATCAGTACTCTGTTCATGTCTTGACAGACCATGCCCCACTGATACCTTTATTCTAGAAAAAACAACCTCCTGGAAGACTAGCCAGATGGTCCTTGACTATCCAAGAGTTCAACCCTACCTTTGAACACTTACCTGGCAAGTCAAATGTAGTTGCAGATGCTTTATCACGACATGTTAGTATAGTAACTGCAGTTACCAGTTAGTAATTCCACAGTCACTAGTGAATATAGCCTTACAGCTAGTTCATGATGTCCCAGGTATTGCACACCCTGGTATGGATCATTCTGTGAAACAAGCCAGATTGAAATACTTTTGGCCTCATATGGCAACTGATATTACTGAGTATGTCAAGAAATGTAGTGTCTGCATGCAACATAAAGACAATGTTAGTGGTCCTAATCCAATCCAGATGTATTAAACTACTAGCGAACCATGGGATTGCGCTAGATCTGTTAACTAATTTCCAATGTTCTCTCCAGGGCAACAAACATCTGTGTGTTATGGTTGATCATTTCACAAGATATTGTGAGTTAGTTCCTATTGCAGATAAGACTGCCGAGACAGTAGCTAAAGCATTTAAAGAACGTATAATCTGCAGGCATACAACTCCTAAGTCCCTAGTAACAGATAATGGAGGTGAATTCTGTAATGAGATTCTTGAAAATTTGTGTACTTTGTACAAGATCTTTAAATCGACCATTGTTTCTCACCATCCTACTAGTAATGGTTTAGCGGAAAGAACTAATAAGAAAGTACTTGATGTCTTGAGAGCCACTGTCAATCCCAATTGTGCAACATGGGATGAAGTTATACCTGATGTTCAGTGTGCAATAAATTCTGCTTACAATGTTTCTATAGGTGACACTCCACATTATGCATTGTATGGTGTTGATAAGCGTCTGCCTCATGAGTTGTTATATTCTAATCTGAAACCAAATTACAATCCGGATGATTTCATAGCAACTTGTACCACCCAAGCTTAAAGTGTTTTCAGAAGAATCCATGAAACACTTTATAAATCAATAGCAGAATTTACAAGAGTCACTAATACTCGAGCAAAACCGACCAAAATTAAAGTAGGTTCAAGAGTTATGCTGACTAACTTAACAAAATGTCTGCAATGCCTAAGCTCGACCAAAAGTTTGTTGGTCCTTATCGAGTAGTTGAACATATCAATTGAAATAAGTATAAGGTTAGAGAAATCAGTACTGGTCAGTATAAAGAATCACATTTTGATCATATGAAGTTAGTATGCGATGAGGACGAGGTCCCTGACAACCAGACAAACGAGAGACTGACAATCCTCCTGATGCTGTACCCTCTACCTCTAATAATCAGTCAGACGATCAACTTGAATGTCATTATTCCCTACGTACAGGACAAGTATTGAGAAACCCTCAAGTATCATTTGTAATTACCAATTTAGATCTTCCTCAACCACAAACTGAGTTACCCATTGCAACAGAGTTTGATCCTCCCAGAGATGATAACCATTCTGCATATGTCAGTCTCACCCTAGCAGAGTTGGGGTTAAATGTTAATAACCTGTATAGATGAATAATATAGTTTAACTTGTATTTCAACTGTCTGCTACAATATCAACTTATTATTCAAGACATTTTCTTTTTTGTGTGTTCACGTTCTCTTCGAATTCTGAGATTTAACAGTACTAGATTTGAGTGCACCAAATCTGCCTTTTCTGTTAAACACTTCCTTTGTAAATATAGTTCCTCAGAGTCCGTAGATCACATGAATACAGATCAATCGATCATTTTTCTCTCTCTTTTATTGTACTATTCCACCGTTGAGTCTATTAATTCCTATGAATTGTGATATAACATACCTTGTAATGCATTACAATAAGATCCATTACAATGGTACCCAGAGTTTCAGCCATAATTTGATCCAGAAGGCTGTTCAAGTGCCATTACTGAACAAATTTGTTCCCATAAGGAATAATGTAAATTAGATTAGTCTGTTTCAGACCCCCAAAAATACACTTACAAAAGCACTTACAATAATACACTTACATAATTGTTCGAGTTGGGAGGTGGCCAAAACTCGGGGTACCTCTGTACATTAATTTCCATCCTGATATCCTTATGTATAGTTATAATGTTCAACTATTGTGTACTTTGACATTGTATAGAATCAGCCCAGAGCTGTATGCCTCTAGTTTGTATTAGCTGTATGTAGGGATGCCATATGTAACATGGCCGAGGTGTCAGTAGTAGTATTTGTACCAATAACCGTTATTGAGTCACAGCCTTCCTATGTGATCACTGACTGTTACTAGTTTCTGCTGACCTAGCAATGTGGTAAAAATGGGAGAGCACTCAGAGCCTTCTCGCCTAACCTGTCTACTTTCTACTCTTTAACTGATGCCAGTGAGCAAGGACGCTCGACCAAAAGTTTGTTGGTCCTTATCGAGTAGTTGAACATATCAATTGAAATAAGTATAAGGTTAGAGAAATCAGTTTGTCTGGTTGTCAGGGACCTCGTCCTCATCGCATACTAACTTCATATGATCTAAATGTGATTCTTTAAACTGACCAGTACTGATTTCTCTAACCTTATACTTATTTCAATTGATATGTTCAACTACTCGATAAGGACCAACAAACTTTTGGTCGAGCGTCCTCGCTCACTGGCATCAGTTCAAGAGTAGAGAGTAGACAGGTTAGGCGAGAAGGCTCTGAGTGCTCTCCCATTTTTACCACTAATATATAAGTTACCAACCAAGCTGTGTTTGTGTTTATTACCAAATCCATCATCAACAACCCACACTACAGAATTTCTTACACAGGATGTGACATTCCAGCAGGTACTGGAATTTCTTACACAGGATGTGACATTCCAGCAGGTACAGCAGTTTCTTACACAGGATGTGACAATCTACAAGAGTTCCGACGGTGTTTCTGATATCCTCTGGTAAAATGTTTAATAATCTGGAAGCACAGATGCTGATACAGTGTTCTCTTATTGTGCCCATGGTGCCCCTGTTTTTCACTGGGCTTATTTTCCATTTTCTCCCATATCTCTCACTCCAGTATGTTGTTATGGCAGTGTGCAGATTTGGGACAAGGCCCTCAAGCACCTTTCACGTATATATCATGTATCTCTTTCCTCCACTCCAGCGAGTACACATCTAGGACTTCGAGGCATTCCTAGCAATTTAAATGCTATATTAGCTTGTAAATGTTCTCTATCTGTTCCAGCTCTGATATCTCTCTTGGACGGAGCTGTGAACACTGAGCAAAATTTTAAGCGATACCGATACCTGGAGAGGGTTCCGGGGGTCAACACCTTCGCGGCCCGGACTGTCATCATAAACAGTAATTCTCTTAATTTTAAAGTTCTCATTATTACCTCTGTCATTTCCCTGGCCTTTGTAATGTTTGCTTTATTGTGTTCTTTAAAATACAGGTCATCTGGCATTATTACAACCCGGTCCTTCACATGTTCCTTTCTCTCTATTTGGTGGTCCTCTTGCATTTTGTATGTCCCTTTTGAGTTCTTTGTTGCACATCTGGAGTTTTCTAACACATTTTTTACCTGGAGGGAGGAGGAAGAGTAGGTTGAGGAGGACAGAGTGAGAAAGAGGAGATAGAGGCAGAGACAGAGGGGACTGGTGGCATAACAAAGGAGATATAATTGAGGCTCGTCGTATTGTGTACTGCAGTAAGCCGATGGTTTCAGCATCCTAGCTGAAGAGGGTCCCAGTTGTAGGCCGAAATATACACGAAGACGACAGACAGACAGACAGACACACACACGATAAAGCTAAGAAGAGATACGATAAAGCTCATGGAGCAGGGAGAGTGTTCCTAGTAAAGACCAGGAAAGAGGCGGGGCCAGGAGCTGAGAATCGACCCCTGAAACCAAAAATAAGTACACACACACACACACGCACGATGATAACCTCTATGGAGATCTCACCAGACTGCAGATGTGGACTAACAAGTGGCTTCTGGAGTTCAACCCCATCAAATTCAAGGTCAAGCCACTAGAGTTGAAGATCCTCTCCTCCTCTTCCCTCCCAGGCCTCCTGTTAATGTTTCAACAAGATGGCGCTACCCCCTCATTAGTGTGATCCACTAAGGGATTTCCTTGATAAATGAGTCCTGACATCTGGATTGGATGGACCAGGCCAAGTACTCAGCCTCCATCTCTCAAGACATTACAGTCGTTGTATTAGGTATCCCCGGAGGCAAACCAAATGCTTGCAGATTTTTTCCACTTTCTCTAGGGTTTTCGTGTGTAACCTGAAATTATCTTATATGACTGGCTTCAAATTTTCAACACAAGTAAAAGAAGTTCAAGACAGTGGAAAGGTTCAGGACAGTGGAAAGGTTCAGGACAGTGGAAAGGTTCATAACAGTGGAAAGGTTCAAAACAGTGGAAAGGTTCAACAAAGTAGAAGGTTCATACAGCTACTATATTAGCAAGTGCAGGTTCTCTTTTGCCCATAAGTAATTTTGTTTTCCATGTGATAACTTCACAGAGCCTCTTCTGACAGCATCAAACTTTCAACAATGTTACACCATTGATTCGGCCTAGTCATTGGAGCGTGTAGGTGCCAATATGCCAATATTATTTTTAAAATTGTGCGGCATTTTTTATATCGTAAACTAACCTGGGAATGCCTGTTCGAAACAGTGTAAAATATTTAAAAGGTGACGCCATTTACTGACCAACTTTAAACTTACAGCGCTGATGTATGTTACTTAGATGAAAGGTTCTCAATATTACAGTCCCTGGTCCTCTTAGAAATGTTGATCTACAGCTCCTGGATAATTTAAGGTTAAGCTACAGTGCCAGACTTCTTGAGTGTTAAGACTCCTGGGAATCTTCAAGGAGTTGCTCCCCAGCTCCTACAACTCTTGGAAGGATTGAGCTATAGCTCCTAGGCTTGTCGATGGAGTTTCGCGGCATCTTCTCTGCCTCGTGAGGGTTTGGAGGTTCAACTATTCAATATGTGTAGGATGAGGTAGAGGGGGCAGGGGTTACAGGGCACGGGTAATATCTTCCTCTGATGGCACAGCGACTCAGACAAGTCTACTTACACTTGTAAGAATCTTCCCCACACTTATAGGTTTGTCAAAAATGTTTAAATCTGTCTTAAATGTCTCATTACATTCACGAGAAACTTCCCCACACTCATGAGCTCTGCCAAAAATGTTGAAACTTCTGTTAAAACTTCTCTCAAAAGTCTCATTATATTTGTGAGAACTTCCCAAAGACTCGTGGATGTTAGACAGTATAACTTCTTCCCTCCATTATGAATGATAATGGAAAGAAAGAAAAGACACAGAGCACTAACCGGTTTCCCTGAATCCCTTCATAAATGTTACCTTGCTTAAAGAAAAGACACAGCACTAACCGGTTTCCCTGAATCCCTTCATAAATGTTACCTTGCTTGCTTAAAGAAAAGACACAGCACTAACCGGTTTCCCTGAATCCCTTCATAAATGTTACCTTGCTTGCTTAAAGAAAAGACACAGCACTAACCGGTTTCCCTGAATCCCTTCATAAATGTTACCTTGCTTATACTCCAACAGCACCTCATGTCACAAAAACCACTCGTCTTCACTCCTACCTCATGCGCTCACACATGCCAGCTGGGAGTTAAGTGATAACAGAAGGTGGATGAAGAAAACGGAGTGGATGTACGAGTGGATGAAATAGACATGTAAAGAGGAGACACAAGGCCTGGTCGTGGACCGGGCCACGGGGGCGCTGACCCCCGGAATACCCTACAGGTAGACAAGGTGGACACAGCAAGTGTAAAGTGGGTGAAAAAAATAAAGAAGCGCACATAAACATAGGAAACTGAGTGATGACAGAGACACATAATGGATGAAGGAGACAGAGTGGATGCAGGTACACTAACAGGCAGGAGAAATTGTAGATCTGGAGAATGTAGAGAGAACCTTCACTACAAGTGTAACCTCAGACAAGCACCTTAATTACTGGGAACGTCTGAAGTCCCTTGACCTGTACTCCTTGGGACGCAGGCGAAAAAGATACATTTCTAATTCCTTGGATCAAACCACATTACCTTCTATTCCCCAGGCGCTGTGTGACTCCTACGGGTTTGGCGTTTACCCGTGAATATCACAAGGTTGCTCTTTCAATATTCCACCATAAGAACATTTAAGCACATCTGGACTTAAAAATAGAGCTTAAAGTGGGGAATGGGAGGTAATCAGGTTTGATCCGAGGATAGGATAACCCTAGTTACTTGGATGAAGAGCTTATTGTTGGAAAGTACAGGACGACGGACGACGCTATGAAGTACCCGGGGTACCAGACCACAACACCTGACTTAAAACACGACCCTACTTCACTTACAACTTGGACTTAGAATAGAATGTTCGCTTTCGCACGTCGCACGTCTCACAATGCGTCGTTTTCTAAACATTACAATACGTCGATTTTTTTAACACAATTATGAGTCGATTTCTACATACAATGCGTCGATTTTTAACACAATGCGTCGATTTTTGAACAAACAATGCGTCAATTTCTGCTGTAGTGGGAGAGGGACAAACTAACAATGGGTTTCCAGTTTTTCTACTTCCGCAGCCCAGCCCCGGGTGATTGCCTAGTCAACCAGTCTATTGCTGCTGGCGGCCCACTAGCCCACATGCTCTGCTTTCTTGCTCATATCTCTAGCAAAGCAAGTTTTCTCTGACCAAAAAAAAAAACAATATTACTGAGGAAAAAATCCTGCATCTTCGTGTTTTTGTTTATGTTCGTCACAAACAGCGACAGAATCATATATGCTGGTTAATATACATCGAGTTAAGGCAAGAGTGTACATTCACCTCAGCACTAGTGTCAACAGTCCAATACTTGTGTAGTATATACCGTATTTCGCGGCTTGTAAGACTTGTTTTACTTACAATGGCTCGGCATCGGACGTAACTGGGAGCGCTACAGCCCACCCCACACCCCGTCACTGACCTTCAGTTTATACGACGCAGGGTGGTTTTTCGAGACATTTTATGGAAAAAATGCGTCTAAGCCGCAAAATACGGTATATGCCATGTAATATTATAGGCAGGCTCCCTGGCCAAGCCTTAGTCACATGACTCCCGTTTGAACCTCGCACACAGGCGGGGCCTTACAGGCCTCGACCTCAATCTCGACCAGACCTTGGGGACAAGCAGACGTGGTAGGTCTGGGCTCGCCACGAATGTCTATACATCGCTTCCAATAACAGTTCATCAGTTGTATTCTTGACACCGTCACTTTCTCAACACGAACCCTGATACCAGTGGCAGGAAAAATGCTCTCACCACCGTTGTTAAATCAACTAATAAAATAATCAGTTGATGAATTAGACATTTATGCAATGTCTAATTCATCAACTTGTCGGGTCTCTGACCCATTCATCCACAAGATAACCAGTATAAAGCAACACAAGTAGTTTATCTTTTGTGTTTGCCAATTTACAAGGACTAAAAACAACTTTGCAAAATAAAATACCTTTGATAAATAGACTCCTAATATAAACAAATGTTATGTTTATAGCTTTAACAGAAACTCACATTAAAGACTTTAGGACAGTAGCTTACGCACTGGCCTGGAGTTTTACGACTCGGTCTCCACGGGTTCAATCCTCACCCGTTCCGTGGTTTGTTAACAATCGCTTCAATTCTTTAACCAGAGGTTTTGTAAGTTGTGGAGGAAGAAGGATAGGTAAGGATGGAATGTGAAAGAGGGGTAGATGGGGGTAGGGAGAGGGGGTAATAAAGATAAGTGGCCCAACCACTTTGGTATATATTAACAAAGGTGTATGTGTGTGAGTGTGTGCGTGTGTATTGTGTTATGCATAGTAATCAGACTGTGTATACCACACCACCCATCGGACACACCCGTGACCTGGTGGCAAAAACTCTCGCTTCACACGTTGAGTATCCTGGTTCGGTTCCCGGCAAGGGTGGAAACATTGGGCGCGTTTCCTTACACCGTAAAATGGGTACCTGGGTGTTAGTCGACTGGTGTGGGTCACATCCGAAATGTTCTGCACAACAAGCGGCTTTCTATATAGTAGTATGTCATTGATGTCAGCTAGGCCTGTATACCTTGTATATGTACTTGTAGAAATAAAGATGTATATTACAATTTCATGAGTCTTGAAGTCTATTTCAAAGTATAATCAGTGAAGATGTGATCCAGTAAATAAGTTGCAGGAAGGAGTAGGTAAGTTACCGGGAGTCGCTTACGGGGGTCACCGCCCCCCACGGCCAGGTCTCAGACCAGGCATCCTGGTTGCTGTCCTGATCGAGGAAGTTGTTGGTGACCATCGCCTACAAACCAACGTATGCACCACAGCCCGACTGATCAGATACTGTCTTGAAGAACTTATAATCTACACAAACTATTAAAACTGTAGTTAATAAAGATACAAGTAGCAACTGGAAACTTTATGAAGCTCAGCAGACTTTATAAAGTCTTTATAAAGACTGATAAAGACTGATAAAGCCTGCTGGGCAGGCGAAACGTAGTTTTAATATGGTTTCCAAGTGCTGTTTGTGTCTTTATCCAGTACAAATTGTGGGTATTCACATAACATCTACTATTACAACAGTTAGAATCATCTAATGATATGGTAGAAGTGCTGGTAATTAAGGTGGAGACCATAAACCTCCTAATTATCCTCGTATACAAGCTATTATCAGCAACGGCAGAGGACCTCACTGAACAGATAGGTAAGACAGATAGCTACCTTCAACCTCCTACACCAAATATTATCCTCCAAAATTTCAACCTCCAGGTAACATGTATTCTATATTTACGAATAACCATTACTACCATTTCTATTACTAATATATTTACTATTACTACTACTACTATTATTACTACTACCACCACCATTGTCAACAATGTAACATGAACGAAGGTTTCTGACTGGCAGTGAGAACACTTGCCAAGTGTGGTAGGTTACCTGTAGTCCATTTCTAGACCAGGTTTCCTGGTGCATCGATGCCTGATCAACCATGCTGTTTCTGCATGCAGTCCGACGTACGAACTACAACCCGGCTAGTCAGGAATCGACTTAAGGAATTCATCCAGTTTCCTCTTGAAGAGAGTCAGGGAGGTTTGTTGATAATCTCCCCTAAGTATAAAGGGAGACTGCTGAACAGTTTTGGAACCCTTACACTTAGTGTTTTTGCTTAATGTACTCAAGGCACCCGTGTTTATGGTCTGATCAATCAGGTTGCTGGTGCCGTCTGCAAGCCGTCTAACGTAAGCCACACAACTTGGCTGATCAGGAATTAACTTGAAACAGACACTACAGTATGTACAGAGTAAACAAACTAAGTTTCAGTCTAAACAGAGCTTAATAAAACTTTTTTTACATAGTCTGAATAAACGCTCGTTATGCACATGATGTCTCTGTTTTGCTTACAGTTTTAACATTTGTAGTGACCACCTGGACTGAAACGTTTCCAATAAACATGTCCTGGTGACTGCATTCTCTCTCTCTCTCTCTCTCTCTCTCCCTCTCTCTCCCCACCACTTGTCAGTAACATATGTCTTTATATTCAGGGAACATAATGGCCCTCATAAGAGCGTTGGTAACCGCACTTTTTATCTAGGAGGATGCGAGGTCAAGACGCTAGGTCAGGAGGACCCGAGGCCAGGAGGACCCGAGGCCAGGAGGATACAAAGCCAGGAGGCCGCGAGGCCAGGAGGAAGCAAGGCCAGGAGGACGCGAAGCCAGGAGGAAGCAAGGCCAGGAGGAAGCAAGGCCAGGAGGACGCGAGGCCAGGAGGAAGCAAGGCCAGGAGGAAGCAAGGCTAGGAGGAAGCAAGGCCAGGAGGACGCGAAGCCAGGACGAAGCAAGGCCAGGAGGAAGCAAGGCCAGGAGGACGCGAGGCCAGGAGGAAGCAAGGCCAGGAGGAAGCAAGGCCAGGAGGAAGCAAGGCCAGGAGGAAGCAAGGCCAGGAGGTAGCAAGGCCAGGAGGAAGCAAGGCCAGGAGGAAGCAAGGCCAGGAGGAAGCAAGGCCAGGAGGTAGCAAGGCTAGGTTATGTTTGGATTAAGCTGATACTACCTAAGAGAGTTCTGGAAAGACGTCACCACACTCGCTAACGAGGGCGGTGGAAGGTGCCATGAAAGGCAGGGTGAGGATGAGTGGTGCAGGGGATGGTGTTGATGGTGCCAGGGTGAGGATGAATGGTGCAGGGGATACTGTTTATGGTGCCAGGGTGAGGATGATTGGTGCAGGGGATGGTGTTGGTGCTAGGGTGAGGATGAGTGGTGAAGGGGATGGTGTTGATGGTGCCAGGGTGAGGATGATTGGTGCAGGGGATGGTGTTGATGGTCCCAGGGTGAGGATGATTGGTGCAGGGGATAGTGTTGATGGTGCCAAGGTGAGGATGAGTGGTGCAGGGGATAATGTTGATGGTGCCAGTGTGAAGATGAGTGGTGCAGGAGATAGTGTTCATGGTGCCAGTGTGAAGATGAGTGGTGCAGGGAATGGTGTTGATGGTGCCAGGGGTGAGGATGATTGGTGCAGGGGATAGTGTTGATGGTGCCAGGGTGAGGATGATTGGTGCAGGGGATAGTGTTGATGGTGCCAGGGTGAGGATGATTGGTGCAGGGGATAGTGTTGATGGTGCCAGGGTGAACATGAGTGGTGCAGGGGATGGTGTTGATGGTGCCAGGGGTGAGGATGATTGGTGCAGGGAATAGTGTTGATGGTGCCAGGGTGAGGATGAGTGGTGCAGGGAATGGTGTGGATGGTGCCAGGGTGAGGATGATTGGTGCAGGGGATAGTGTTGATGGTGCCATGAGTGCCAGGGTGAGGATGATTGGTGCAGGGGATGGTGTTGATGGTGCCAAGGTGAGGATGAGTGGAGCAGGGGATGGTGTTGATGGTGCCATGAGTGCCAGGGTGAGGATGAGTGGTGCCAGAGGCTGAGAGGGCGGGTGAGGAATCAGGGGAGGTAGAATCCAGGGTCGCTGGTTCATAATAAAGGCTACATGTTGGTGGAAACGTGTCCAGAGACACAAACACGTCCCCCAGGGTGACATTATCATTATTACACGCTCCTCACTCCCTCCACTTTCTCACCCTCCCTCCCCCCCCCCTCTCTCTCTCTCTCTCTCTCTCTCTCTCTCTCCACTATTTGCCGTTTAAGGTCATTTTATCACAGATTCCGTTCATGTGGGTGACTTCCTCTGAACTGTCTCCTAGCATTTTCTCTGCTATTACAGCATTTACTACATTCTTCCATGTTAAATGTTTTAAACTGAAGTTACAAAACAACCGGAAGTTTGGGACCGAATTTTCTAGATTTTCAAGACAGTTTGTCGGTTTCTATACAAGTACAGTAACTAGATTCGAACATACTGTTGGTTTCTATACAAGTACAGTAACTAGATTCTAACATACTGTTGGTTTCTATACAAGTACAGTAACTAGATTCTAACATACTGTTGGTTTCTATACAAGTACAGTAACTATATTCTAACATACTGTTGGTTTCTATAAAAGTACAGTAACTAGATTCTAACATACTGTTGGTTTCTATACAAGTACAGTAACTAGATTCTAACATACTGTTGGTTTCTATACAAGTACATTAACTAGATTCTAACATACTGTTGGTTTCTATACAAGTACATTAACTAGATTCTAACATACTGTTGGTTTCTATACAAGTACAGTAACTAGATTCTAACATACTGTTGGTTTCTATACAAGTACAGTAACTATATTCTAACATACTGTTGGTTTCTATACAAGTACAGTAACTATATTCTAACATACTGTTGGTTTCTATACAAGTACAGTAACTAGATTCTAACATACTGTTGGTTTCTATACAAGTACAGTAACTAGATTCTAACATACTGTCGGTTTCTATACAAGTACAGTAACTAGATTCTAACATACTGTTGGTTTCTATACAAGTACATTAACTAGATTCTAACATACTGTTGGTTTCTATACAAGTACAGTAACTAGATTCTAACATACTGTTGGTTTCTATACAAGTACAGTAACTAGATTCTAACATACTGTTGGTTTCTATACAAGTACAGTAACTAGATTCTAACATACTGTTGGTTTCTATACAAGTACAGTAACTAGATTCTAACATACTGTTGGTTTCTATACAAGTACAGTAACTAGATTCTAACATACTGTTGGTTTCTATACAAGTACAGTAACTAGATTCTAACATACTGTTGGTTTCTATACAAGTACAGTAATTAGATTCTAACATACTGTTGGTTTCTATACAAGTACAGTAACTAGATTCTAACATACTGTTGGTTTCTATACAAGTACAGTAACTAGATTCTAACATACTGTTGGTTTCTATACAAGTACAGTAACTAGATTCTAACATTCGTTTTTCTGCCAAAACGTCTACTACATAATTTATACTGTTTGGTAACTCAGTGCAAATGAGCTCTGGTGGCTTGGTGGCTAAAGCTCTCGCTTCACACGGCGAGGGCCTGGGTTCGATTCCTAGCCAGGGCAGAAACATTGGGCGTGTTTCTTTACACCAGTTGTCTATGTTCCCCATCAGTAAAATGGGTACCTGGGTGTTAGTCGACTGGTGTGAGTCGCATCCTGGGACACTGACCTAATCTGCCCGAAATGCTCAGTATAACAAGGGACTTTCTATATAGTAATATGTCATTGATGTCAGCTAGGCCTGTATACCATGTACATGTACTTGTAGTAAATAAAGATAATTATTATTATTATACAGACCCACCCTCCCTTGTGACCTGTTCTTCGGTCGCATCTAGGCAAGGTGTACCCAGGTATCCATATTTCGTTGTCAGAATATCTCTTATGTAAATCTCTGTGAAAGTTTTAAACGTTAAATTTCACTCTAAGAATTGGCTAATAAACGGTATTTTGTTGTTGCTTGTTTGAAGACCCTTCTATATTTGCAAAAAAAAAAAAAAAAGATGTTATAATAGTTTTCTTTATTTTTTGTTGTCGGCATTAATAGTATATGATTGATGAGGCAGCCACTGTCTTTCCTACATAAGATGGCTTTATAGAACTGACAAAAGGGCATTTTTCCATTCACACACATCCATGAATCTTGCCCAAGTTAGTAAGTAAGTTTATTCATGTATACACAAATACAGTTACATAGATTATCATACATAGCAGCATATGTGTAGAGCACCTAGGATAACCCAAAAAAGTCAGACAGTGACTTATTTCCATTGGGGTCCATAACTTATTTCCATTGGGGTCCATTACTTATTTCCATTGGGGTCCATGTTAAAGAGTTAAAGAGCTCTGTTCCACAAGGCACAGTACTCGCCCCCATCCTGTTCCTCATCCTCATATCATAGACAGAGATGTAATCCACAGCACCGTGTCATCCTTTGCAGAAGCTATTAGGATCTGCATGAGACTGTCATCTACTGAGGACACGATTAATCTCCAAGAAGATATAAACCAAGTTTTCCAATGGGCAACGGAAAACAATTTGATGTTCAATGAAGACAAATTCCAACTACTCCGTTATGGAAAACTGGAGGAAATAATAATTAGAACTGAGTATACTACAAATTCTGATCATGCAATAGAGCGATAAAATAATGTGAGGGACCTGGGAGTGGTGATGTCTGAGCATCTCACTTTCAAGGATCACAACAGTGCTCGATCACAACTGCAAATAAAATGATAGGATGGAAAATGAGAACGTTCACAAAACAAGAGATGCCAAATCAATGACGATCCTTTTCAAATCACTTGTTCTCTCTAGGATGGAATACTGTTGTACATTAACATATCCGTTCAAAGCAAGTGAAACTGCAGATCTATAGAGTGTACAGAGAACCTTTACTGCACATATAAGTTCCATGAAACACCTCAACTACTGGGAATGCTTGGAAGCACTCGGAAATTCTTAGAAGGAATGGTCCTGAATCTGCACACAGAAATAACTCCCTACGAAAGTAAATGACTGGGCAGGCGATGCAAAATATCCCCAATGAAAAGTAGGCGTGCCATTGGTACATAAGAGAAAACACCATAGGTGTCCGGGGCCCAAGACTGTTCAACAGCCTCCGACCATGCATAAGGGAAATTGCCAATAGGCTCCTGGCTGCCTTCAAGAGGGAGCTGGACAGATACTTAAAGTCGGTGCCGGATCAGCTGGACTACGTGCGGCCAGCAGTAACAGCCTGGTTAATCAGGCCCTGATCCACCGAGAGGCCTGGTCGTGGACCGGGCCGCGGGGGCGTTGATCCCCGGAATACCCTCCAGGTAGACCTGGTGAAGATACTTGTCCGGTTTCCTCTTGAAGACTTCTACACTTGCCCCAGGTGATGAAGGAATTACTTTCATGCAGTTGATACAATTCCAACACTCATGAACCCTCAAGAACCGATTTCCTTCCATGCCTCGCTATGGACAGGCTCTTTTCCTGTGACCATCTTATTCGTCAATATATTATTTACATGCATGGTGCAATACAGATGCTCACGTACAGATAATACACACACAAAATTTATTTATAGGGTTCTGCAAGACGAGGGGAAAGCTTGTATTAATTTAAAGAGAGGGCCAGGACCAAGTGGGTACAGTGATAATCTGAAGAATACATGAAGAATGTTTTAGGGGGTCAACGCTCTCGCAGCTTCCAGGTGGATCAATGCCTGATCAACAAGCATGAATAAATCATTGGCATATTATAATACGAGAAAAGAAGCCGAGATGTGACCCCCAGCAACCACAAAAAAAAGGTGAGCACAAATAGGTAAATACGGGAGGGATGCACACACTCTCAACTCTTATATAAAAAATAAAAGGACACAAACACACACATGGAGGGGAGAGAGAGAGAGAGAGAGAGAGAGAGAGAGAGAGAGAGAGAGAGAGAGAGAGAGAGAGATGTGTGTGTGTGTGTGTGTGAGTCTATCGACAAGTGCCTCTGATAGTTGATAACTAACGAGGACAGGCTTGGTCAGCTCAACAGCCAATTAAGAGGCAAGGTGGGGAGCCGAGAACACTGTGATGAGCACGTGTAGGTCAACGAGGCGGACTAGCAAGGGTACGTCACTGAGACGCTAAAGTACTTGTGTCAAGATGATTGATGTCTGTGGTTAGACATCACAGGGAAACACTAAACTCGCAAGGATTATACAGCGCCTGGGGATGGAGGGAGGAAGTGGGGGAGGGAGGGGGCAGAGGGAGAGAGAGACAGAGAATTTATATCTGGAGTATACCTGGAGTGGGTTTATATAGCAAAACTGAACACATCTTATTCTATACGATATAGGTCCTTTACCTTTGATGAGTTTCGAGTTTTTCTACACCCTGAGCCAGGATCTGGGTCAGGCTTGTCTGGTGCTTGCCTGGTTAACCAGGCTGTTGCTGCTGGCGGTCTGCTGGCCCATATATCCATCACAGTCTGGTTGATGCAGCGCCAGTTTCCTCTTGGAGATTTCTACAACTGTCCCAAGAGTGTTTCTGATATCTTCTGGTAAGATGTTGATTAGTCTGGGACCACAGATGTTGATACATTGTTCTCTTATTGTGCCCACGGCGCCCCTCCTTTTTCACTAGATTTTTTTTTTTACACTTCCTCTCATATATCTCCCCCCAGTATGTTATGGCAATGTGCAGATTTGGGACAAGGCCCCCAAGTACTTTCCACGTATATATTATGTATATTTCTCTCTCTTCCCTCCAGAGAGTACAGCGAATACATATTCATTTCTTTGATGCATTCCCAGTAGAGCGATGAGGATATAGTCTAGTACTCTATTAAAGGTTCATCAACTACGGCAGGTTGACAGGCTGCCTTCCAGCACAGCTGGAGCTGCTGTTACTTGGATTATTTGGAAATTATATCTCATAATGGTGGAATTTTTATGAAGGTATCCTAATCATCACAGAGTGGGGCAAAAACTATACGCAGCAGAGAAAAGAAAGAAAAAACTGTCCTACATTATATATCTGGAAACACACACATACAAAATACATTCATTGTTGCAACAGCCTCTCGATATTTTTAAACTACATTTTATTCCTAAGAATACAGGCTGGCTTCACTTTACAGCGTTTCGCTAATACAGCGGTTTTCAATTATACCCATTCTTCATTTATTCAGACTTCCTACAATAAATATATTCACCACTCACTATAAGCCAAGGATGAAAATATTTTTAAGGTAAGTAATGTGTGTACTATATATGCATTTCTTAGGCCTAGCTCTATTTCTCACTTAATATATGATAGTGTTATCAGGTTTTTATATGGGGAAAAAAAGGGGGGGGGCTATATTTGACTTTACAGCTATTTTTGCTTTACAGCGATTTTTGCTTTACAGCAGTAGTGGGGACCCTAACTTCGTGTACAAGCTGGGCCTTTACAGCAGTAGTGGGGACCCTAACTTCGTGTACAAGCTGGGCCTTTACAGCAGTAGTGGGGACCCTAACTTCGTGTACAAGCTGGGCCTTTACAGCAGTAGTGGGGACCCTAACTTCGTGTACAAGCTGGGCCTTTACAGCAGTAGTGGGGACCCTAACTTCGTGTACAAGCTGGGCCTTTACAGCAGTAGTGGGGACCCTAACTTTGTGTACAAGCTGGGCCTTTACAGCAGTAGTGGGGACCCTAACTTCGTGTACAAGCTGGGCCTTTACAGCAGTAGTGGGGACCCTAACTTCGTGTACAAGCTGGGCCTTTACAGCAGTAGTGGGGACCCTAACTTCGTGTACAAGCTGGGCCTTTACAGCAGTAGTGGGGACCCTAACTTCGTGTACAAGCTGGGCCTTTACAGCAGTAGTGGGGACCCTAACTTTGTGTACAAGCTGGGCCTTTACAGCAGTAGTGGGGACCCTAACTTCGTGTACAAGCTGGGCCTTTACAGCAGTAGTGGGGACCCTAACTTCGTGTACAAGCTGGGCCTTTACAGCAGTAGTGGGGACCCTAACTTTGTGTACAAGCTGGGCCTTTACAGCAGTAGTGGGGAACCTAACCGTGTACAAGCTGGGCCTTTACAGTAGTAGTGGGGACCCTAACTTCGTGTACAAGCTGGGCCTTTACAGCAGTAGTGGGGACCCTAACTTCGTGAACAAGCTGGGCTTTTACAGTAGTAGTGGGGACCCTAACTTCGTGTACAAGCTGGGCCTTTACAGTAGTAGTGGGGACCCTAACTTCGTGTACAAGCTGGGCCTTTACAGCAGTAGTGGGGACCCTAACTTCGTGTACAAGCTGGGCCTTTACAATAGTAGTGGGGACCCTAACTTCGTGTACAAGCTGGGCCTTTACAGCAGTAGTGGGGACCCTAACTTCGTGTACAAGCTGGGCCTTTACAATAGTAGTGGGGACCCTAACTTCGTGTACAAGCTGGGCCTTTACAGTAGTAGTGGGGACCCTAACTTCGTGTACAAGCTGGGCCTTTACAGTAGTAGTGGGGACCCTAACTTCGTGTACAAGCTGGGCCTTTACAGTAGTAGTGGGGACCCTAACTTCGTGTACAAGCTGGGCCTTTACAGCAGTAGTGGGGACCCTAACTTCGTGTACAAGCTGGGCCTTTACAGTAGTAGTGGGGACCCTAACTTCGTGTACAAGCTGGGCCTTTACAGCAGTAGTGGGGACCCTAACTTCGTGTACAAGCTGGGCCTTTACAGTAGTAGTGGGGACCCTAACTTCGTGTACAAGCTGGGCCTTTACAGCAGTAGTGGGGACCCTAACTTCGTGTACAAGCTGGGCCTTTACAGCAGTAGTGGGGACCCTAACTTCGTGTACAAGCTGGGCCTTTACAGCAGTAGTGGGGACCCTAACTTCGTGTACAAGCTGGGCCTTTACAGCAGTAGTGGGGACCCTAACTTCGTGTACAAGCTGGGCCTTTACAGCAGTAGTGGGGACCCTAACTTCGTGTACAAGCGGGGTCTACCAGTACATACTAGCACCAGCCTGGCGACAACCAGCCTCATCATCACAAACAAACTCTACTTCACTTGTAATAACGCCCACTAAATGTAAATCCTAGGTAAGTTGGGCAGGGCGAAATTGCAATAAATTATATTAATTTAGCCTAGCAACCGGGACTCTGATAGTTTGGTAAATAAAAAAATGCATGCCATGTTAATTCACATAATTCAAAATAATGTCGACAGTCGGCATTATTATCAATTACACACACACACACACACACACACACACAGGGCAAGGAACTGTGAATCGACCCCTGCAACCACATATAGATATATACACATACACACACACGGAAGTATAGTATGAATGGAGGTTTGCGCAAAGATCAGTACTAGTACCGCTACTGTTTCTGATATATGTCAACGACTTATCAAAGGGGACGACTGAATACTTTATGTCGCTGTTTGCAGACGATGTAAAACAAATGAAATGAACAAGTACAGGAGAGGACAACGTTAAACTCCAGGAAGACCTCAAATGCCTACAGATGTGGTCAAGCAAGTGGCTTCTCGTTCAACACGAACAAATGCAAGGTCATGTAAATGGAGGTGAGAGCAGACCGGACAGAGAGTACAGCATGGGTGGAGAGAAGCTGCAAACATCAGAGTGAAAAGAACCTAGGGATAAACTAAACACCAAGCACTTGCAACGTCTGCGCCATGTGCAAGATTCACAAACCTCAGAGGAGCATTCAGGAACTAGAATAAAGAATCCTTCAGAATATTAAATACGAAGAACGTTAAGCCAATCACTGACTATGCAACCCCAGCACTGAACCCACACCTGATAAAGCTTGTAAACAATTTCGAAAATGTTGAAAAGCTTGCAACCAGCAGGCTAGAACAAGAACGGAGAGGAATTTACTATGATGAGAAGAGGTTGGCGGAAATGAGCCTAACGACCTTGGAGGAGAGGACAAGGGAGGCCATGATTACGATATACAAAATTTTAAGGGGAATTTACAGAGCAGATAAGAGCAGTCTGAATTAAGAGGACCGGGATCAAGGGGACACAGGTAGAGGCTGAAGGGAGACTATTAGTATGGGGGAGCGCTAAACCCGTTTAGGGATTATACAGCGCCTGTAGGGGGAAGGGGTTGGAAGGCATTCAGGCTCAATTCGGGGAACTGGAGCACAGATCCAATTCCCTAGATCAAGAGTCCCTCTCACCAGCGTCAATAGGAGCCATAGGGATATAAGGAAGTATTTTCTTTTTTCTTTTTAGTCTTAGGGAAGTTGCAATGTATAACGACTTGGATGAGGCAGTGGTTTACTAATTCAACCCTACTACTACTACTACTGCTACCAATAGTAGTAATAGTATCTACCACCTCTTCATTCTTCCCCCGCTCCCAATCGTATTTAGCCCTTCTCTACTTTTCTCACCCCAGTTGTCATTTGACAATGGTCCAGGATTTTGGGTGAATTGTTCCAACACGGTATTGTGACTTTATTCTTTACCAAGTATTTCCGTCTCAGGGTGGGAGGGAAGTGGGGTAAAATGGACGTGGAAGGCAAACTCGATACACAGCTTCAAAAGTAGACATGATAAGGTACAAGATGAGAGAAACCAGAGATGCCCATCAAAGTGATCTAGGAGGCGGGGCCAAGACCCGTGTCTCAACCCCAGCAAACTCAAGTCGTTGACTACAAATATATACGAGGGAGAAAGAGAGAAAGGGAGAGAGAGAGAATGTTGCCTAGCATCAAGAGATGGTTGGGTGGAGGATTCTGCACTTTCTGTAGACTGCAGTTCATGCCTCCTGCTGCTGCTGCTGCTGCTGCTGCTGCTGTTGCCGCCTCTCAGTAGAAGCGGCAATAACAAAGAGCACGCTAAGCTGCAGGCCCCGCGTCTTGGCCTGTCCCCCGCGCGTGAGTGTGCGTGTGTGTGGGAGTGTGTATGTAGGTCTGTGTGTGTGTGAGTGCCCCCAGATCAATACACACCGCCATAGAGACAAGCACTTGCCATCTCTCTCTCTCTCTCTCTCTCTCTCTCTCTCTCTCCCACAATGCATCCCACAAGCACACCTCAGATGCTCCTCTTTCTCGCTCTCTTCCTTTTTTCTCATTTCCCCTTCCTCTCACATTCCCTCCTACTCTTTATCCTTCTATCCTTTCCTCCCACCTTCCCTCCTACTCTTTATCTATCCCTTCCTCTCACCTTCCCCGCTAATCTTGACCCTTCCCTCCATCCTTCCGAAGCCCGTTCCCCTTCCATATACATTTACATCGTCCTTCCCCCCTCCATCCAATCCTATATCCTTCCCTCCGTCCATCCCACCCACCATCGACCCCCATAAATTGCCAGAGTAGGAGGCTCAGATTTCAACACTATGTGTGTAACCCATCGTGTGTGATGGAATACGAGAGGGAAACACGGCTATCTTTAGTTCCCATTATGTATCTATCACATAGAGTAGAAGCCCACTGCCGATTGTAGATGTATCCAGTTTTGTTAAATATTTAGAAAAAAAAAATAGAAGCTGGGAGTGTATGGGAACTTTTAAGTATATGACCTTACATGATCAACAGATCACCGGGTCCTCTCTGTACTTTATGTAAAATGGTTATAATTATAACTTAATTTTTAAAGGGGTGGACAGGTAAGCCAGTGGAAGGACTCGATCAGATGACCAAAAGCTCCAGCGGCGGGTCATCATATGACTAAGACCCGCGTCAGGAAACACACTGTTCTGTTTCCTGACAAACCTTACCTAACCTGACATCTCTGAACATGCCTGCTTCATCGTCCGGCATTACTTGTTTTCAGTTTCCTGACCCCCTGTCTTGCAGCAGTGTATGCTATTTGCTTCTATTACTTCCACGTCCATTTTACCCCACTTCCCTCCCACCCTGAGACGGAAATACTTGGTAAAGAATAAAGTCACAATACCGTGTTGGAACAATTCACCCAAAATCCTGGACCATTGTCAAATGACAACTGGGGTGAGAAAAGTAGAGAAGGGCTAAATACGATTGGGAGCGGGGGAAGAATGAAGAGGTGGTAGATACTACCTTTGATAAACCTTTGAATACCTACTATTGGTACTACTATTGGTAGCAGTAGTAGCAGGGGTGAAGTAGTGATAGTAGAAAGTAGAAGATAGAATTAGCGGCAGTAATAGTAAATGTGATAGTACACACACACACACGCACGCAGGGCCAGGATCTGTGACTCGACTCATACAACCACAACTAGAGTACACACACACACACACACACACACACACAGCTCTAGATGAGTGCTCTGAAAGTGGAAAAGTTTCAGGAAAGACAATATCAAATTCAGGGCCGGAGGTGTTGAGGAGGATGGTAGTAGACACAGAAGCCTCGCTCTCTGGGGTCTGAGGAATACACAGAAACTGTCAGAGTTCACTACAGCAAGCAAGCAAACAAGCACACGCACGCGCACACAGCGTGACCCCTTTTGTCACAATTGTGACACAAGGGGTCACAAATGGAAGTTGAAGACTCAGATGAGTCACAGGGATGTTAGGAAATATTTCTCCAATCACAGAGTTGTCAACAAATAGAACAGTATAGAAAGTGAGGTAGTGGAGGTAGGTACCATACATAGTTTTAAGAGGTATGATAAAGCTCATGGCGCACGGAGAAAGTGAACCTAGTGACGACCAGTGAAGAGGCGGGGGCAGGAGCTGTGACTCGACCACTGCAACCACAATTAGGTGAGTACACCCTTAGAATTGAGGCAGGATCCATACATAGTTTTAAGATGAGGTACGATAATACTCTTGAAACCAGGAGTGTACCTAATGACAACCCGTGAAGAAACGGAACTAGGAATAATAATAATAATCTTTATTTCTAGAAGAACATGTACAAGGTATACAGGCCTAGGTGACATCAATGACATACTACTATATAGAAAGCCCCTTGTTATGCTGAGCATTTCGGGCAAATTAGGTCAATTTTGTCCCCAGGATGAGACCCATATCAGTCGACCAACACCCAGGTACCTATTTTACTGCTAGGTGAACATGGACAGCAGGTGCCTTTAGGAAATACGTCTTAATGTTTCCACCCGTACAGGGGATCGACTCCCGGACTTCAGTGAGAGCTGAGTGCGCTACCAATCGAGCTACGGAACTGTGAATCGACCCCTGCAATCACATATAGGTAGTTAAGTACACACACACACACCTTTACCTCTGATGAGTTTCGAGTCTTACTACTCCCGAAGCCCGGCCATGGGCCAGGCTCTCAGAGTAGGGAAAGTAGACCTAGTAGCGACCAGCGAAGAGGCGGGGCCAAGAGCCGCGAATCGACCCCTGCAACCACAAATAGGTGAGTACAGTCTTCAGCACATACCACTTCACTACAATCACAAGTACACTCACCACTGGAAGACAGTGAAGCATCGCAGTAGCTTATTAGCCATTCTAGGTAACATAAGATTTGCTGGAATTATTAACCCGGAGGGTTAGCCGCCCAGGATAACCCAAGAAAGTCAGTGTGTGTCTGATTTCCATTGTGGTCCTTCAATTTTGTCCCCCAGGATGAGACCCGCATCAGTTGACTAACACCCAGGTACCTACTTACAGCTAGGTGAACATGGACAGCAGTTGTAAGGAAACCTGCCAAATGTTTCCACCCGTGCCGGGAATTGAACCACGAACACTCAGTGTGAGAAGCGAAAGCGATGCCAACCGATCCAAGGGACCTACTCACATTCATTCGTAGCATATTAGGGGTTCTTATTCACCCACACCAATTCACACACGCATGCCTAATTGCACCATTAAATATCACTATCTCAAGCATACCCCTACACAGCAAATCACGAAAGGTTTCGTGAACACAGCACTGCAACTCACACATACCACACTAATGTATAGGGTGATCAGTGGTCAAGTAAGATCATGGGCTACCTGGCCTGAAGCTGAGTGCTTACTTGGAGAATTTGAGTGGAATAAGTAAGTTTATTCAGGTATACACAAATAGTTACATAGATTATCATACATAGCAGCATATGTGTAGAGAACCCAGGATAACACAAAAAAGTCGAAGTGACTTACTTCCATTGGAGTGTCATAGTTCGCTAACATAGCTCGCTCAGTACGCTTTGGGCAACAATGTTGTATTTTAAAAGAAGAATGATTTCTAAAGGAGGTGGTTCTAATTCTCAAGGAGAAAAATAAGAAATTGAAGTGGCTGGCGATAACGAAGAGAAACAAGTGAGCAGTAACGAAGGAAAAAATGTCAGCAGTAATGGATGGAAAGTGGTTTCCGGAAGTGAGGAAGATGAGATCGAGAAAGATTGAAGAAGCGGACTTGAAGAACGGAAATAGGTATGATAAACTTTTCTACAAATTAAAGAAATACTCATTGTTAGGAACTGGCAGATAAAATATATGGAAATAAGTAAGAACCCAAATGGAAATATGTATCTTTTTTATCTACACGGACTATTTCATCACACACACCAATGGAATTAAGTCACTCTGTCTGACTTTTTTGGGTTATCCTAGGTTCTCTACATATGCTGCTATGTATGATAATCTATGTAACTGTATTTGTGTATACCTGAATAAACTTACACAACCATCTCTAGTTATGGTGAAAATGGAGAGGAGACAGACACAGGAAGACAGACAGAGGAAAGTGGAGTGGGCTGAGTGTGGGAGGTTTATAACCCCCTCATAAAACCGGCATTTAAATCAGGGGTATATTTAAAGAGCAATTTATACAGTTCGGCTGTAGGGGGCCACCCGGGACTTTGTTGTTGTTTGTGTCTGTTGTTATTGTTATTTATTCTTTTGTTGCTGCTACTGCTCCTTTTGATATTGTTTTTGCTTTTATTGATGCAGTTGTTGAACCTGTGGTTGCTGCTGAGACTTTGTTTTTTTCCTGTTACTTTTGTTGCTGATCACGTTACTCTTACTTTTGTTGTTGATCACGTTATTCTTACTTTTGTTGTTGATCACGTTACTCTTACTTTTGTTGTTGATCACGTTACTCTTACTTTTGTTGTTGATCACGTTACTCTCTCTTTTGTTGTTGATCACGTTACTCTTACTTTTGTTGTTGATCACGTTACTCTTACTTTTGTTGTTGATCACGTTACTCTTACTTTTGTTGTTGATCACGTTACTCTTACTTTTGTTGTTGATCACGTTACTCTTACTTTTGTTGTTGATCACGTTACTCTTACTTTTGTTGTTGATCACGTTACTCTTACTTTTGTTGTTGATCACGTTACTCTTACTTTTGTTGTTGATCACGTTACTCTTACTTTTGTTGTTGATCACGTTACTCTTACTTTTGTTGTTGATCACGTTACTCTTACTTTTGTTTTTGATCACGTTACTTTTACTTTTGTTGTTGATCACGGTGCTATTCACACCAACTCCAAGGCCGAGGGACTGATTACCTGATCTTTTGTATATAGTTCTACTGTCTTCAAGTTTTGTCCTAGAATTTGTATTGATAAAGCCACTGGATGGCGAAACGTCTACAATAAAGATACCCAGATGTTACACATGTGTCTTTATTTCATATTGTCGGTATTGTATACCATTCTTGTACAACTCTTACTTTTGTTGTTGATCACGTTACTCTTTTGTTGTTGTCTTACCTTTGATAAACTTTTGATGGGTTTTTCCCCTACTCCCGCTGCCCGACCCAAAGCCAGGCTTGTCTGGTGTTTGCCTGACAACTAAACTGTTGTTGCTGGCAGCCCGCTGGGTCACATATCCACCACAGCCTGGTTAATTTGTTGCAATAGGGTCAATGTGACTCATAACTGTGGAGCACGGCATCAGACCTACTAGCACAAGCTAGTCAAGTCAAACTCACACCCACTCATGTATTTATCTAACCTATTTTTAAAACCACACAACGTTTTAGCTTCTATAACAGTACTCGGGAGTTGTTCCACTCATCCACAACTCTATTACAAAAATAGTGCTTTCCTATATCCTTCCTGAAACTGAATTTTTCCAACTTGAAACCATTACTGCGAGTCCTGTCTAGGCTAGATATTTTCAGCACGCTATTTACATCCCATTTATTTATTCCTGTTTTCCATTTATACACCTCAATCATATCCTCCCCTAATTCTACACCTTTCTAGAGAGTGCAGATTCAGGGCCCTCAGTCTATCCTCATAGGGAAGATTTCTGATACATGGAATCAACTTAGTCATTCTCCTTTGTACGTTTTCCAGAGCATTTATATCCATTCTGTAATACGGTGACCAAAACTGTGCAGCATAATCTAGATGAGGCCTAACCAAGGATATATAGAGTTGAAGAACAACCTGAGGACTCCTATTATTTATGCTTCTTGATATGAAGCCAAGGATTCTGTTCGCTTTATTGCGAACACTTATGCACTGTGGTCTTGGTTTTAGATTACTGCTAACCAGAACTCCTAAATCCTTTTCGCAATCAGTAATATTAAGACCTACATTATTTAGTTTATATGTGGCATGGTTATTTTCCTGTCCAATGTTTAGAACTTTGCATTTGTCTATATTAAACTGCATCTGCCACTTCTCCGACCACTGCATCAGTCTATTCAAATCTTCCTGGAGTGCTCTAATGTCCTCGTCAGAATGAATTCGACGGCCTATTTTGGTGTCATCGGCAAACTTGCTTATGTTGCTATTTATTCCCTCATCTATGTTGTTTATGTAGATTGTGAACAACAAGGGGCCCAACACTGACCCCTGTGGAACACCGCTCGTGACGCTTCCCCGCTCTGATTTCTCCCCATTTATGCAAACTCTCTGCTGCCTATCTGCCAACCACGCCTGTTGCCGTTCATGGGTAAGCGGTAAAACCGCAGGGGTATGTAGGGCTCGTTGAATGGGACGCAAAGCCATTTTCAATCCAAAGGAAGGGTAGCTCCAATGCCTTGGACGAGGACTTCTTCACGGGCTTGAAGGCACCTCCCCAGACGGATGCTGCATCTCCCCCAGCTCAGGGAAGAGACCAGACTCACGTGCTGAAGCCAATTAGAACTCGGATTACCTCCAGAGAAACTTGCCATTTTTTAATTACTTCCATTAAAAATGTCCTTTGTGCTCAGGTGGATACGTGGAGGCTGTGTGTCTTTCACTCTGACACTCTCATTAATTATACAAACTCTTTAAAGCTATTTATGGATATATATATGAGGGTGAACTCACCTATTTGTGGTTGCTGGGGTCGATTCACTGTGTGTGTGTGTGTGTGTGTGTGTGTGTACTCACCTATTTGTGGTTGCAGGGGTCGATTCATAGCTCCTGGCCCCGCCTCTTCACTGATTGCTACTAGGTCCTCTCTCTCCCTGCTTCCATGAGCTTTATCAAATCTCGTCTTAAAACTATGTATGGTTCCTGCCTCCACTACGTCACTTTCTAGGCTATTCCACTTCCTGACAACTCTATGACTGAAGAAATACTTCCTAACATCTCTTTGACTCATAGGAGTCTTCAACTTCCAATTGTGACCCCTTGTTTCTGTGTCCCCTCTCTGGAACATCTTGTCTCTGTCCACCTTATCTATTCCTCGCAGTATTTTATATGTCGTTATCATGTCTCCCCTAACCCTCCTGTCCTCTAGTGTCGTCAGGCCAATTTTTCTTAACCTTTCTTCGTAGGACAATCCCCTTAGCTCTGGGACTAGTCTTGTTGCAAACCTTTGCACTTTCTCTAGTTTCTTGACGTGCTTGACCAGGTGTGGGTTCCAAACTGGTGCTGCATACTCCAGTATGGGCCTGACGTATGATGTGTGTGTGTGTGTACATACTCAGTGGCTACTTTATTAGGAACAACCTAGGACACTGCACTCCCACATCTAGGTAACTGCACTCTTGGCTCCTACACCTAGGTAACTGCACTCCGAGCTCCTACACCTAGGTAACTGCACTCCGAGCTCCTACACCTAGGTAACTGCACTCCGAGCTCCTACACCTAGGTAACTGCACTCCGAGCTCCTACACCTAGGTAACTGCACTCCGAGCTCCTACACCTAAGTCACTGCACGCCTGGTTCTTACACACAGAGCACTGCACGCCTGGTTCCTAGTACTGAGTAAGGCACCCCCTTCCATTGCCCCCAGAACAGCCTAAATTTTTCGTGGCATGGATTCAACAAGGTGCTGGAAACATTCCTTAGAATATCCATGTCGACATATAGCATAACGCAGTTGCTGCAAATCTGTTGTCTGCACATTCATGATGCGAACATTCCCTTCCACCACATGCCAAAGGTTTACCCCAACTTCTGACCCTACCATCTGTCCGTCGCAGCAGAAATTGCGATTCAACGACGTTTTTCCAATCTTAACTGTCCAGTTTTGGCGAGCCTGTGCTCACTGTAGCCTCAGCTTCTTGCTTTTACCTGATAGGAGTGAAACCCGGTGTGTCTTCGGCTGCTGTTACTACACATTGCATACCACTGTTGCAATGTGTGGTTATTTGAGTTACTGTCAGTTTGAACCAGTTTGACCATTCTCATCTGACCTCTCTGATTATCAAGGCGTTTTCGCACACAAAACTGCCGGTCACTGGATGTTTTGTTTTTTTCACACCATTCTCTCTAAACTTTAGAGACTATTGTGCATGAAAATCCCAAATCAGCAGTTTCTGAGATACTCAAACCACCCCATCTCTCTGGCACCAACAATCATTCCACGGTTAAAGTCACTTAGATTACAATTCTTCCACATTCTGATGTTCAGTCTGAACAACAACTGAACTTCTTGACCATGTCTGCAAGCTCTTTGAAAATGAGGTGTTGTCACATAATTGGCTGATTAGATATTTGAATTAATGAGCAGGTGACCACTGAGTGTGTGTGTGTGTGTGTGTGTGAGAGAGAGAGAGAGAGAGAGAGAGAGAGAGAGAGAGAGAGAGAGAGACAATGGGAAGGACGGGGTGTGGGAGGGAATGAGGTGTGGGAGGGAATGAGGTGTGGTGGGGGTTGGGGTGTGGTAAGGAATGGGATTGTGGGAAGGAGGGGGATGACAAAAGCAAGAGACTTTAAGGTATGCAACACTAACCAAATATGAAAGGAGCCATAGTAAGGAATTAGAGGGGGGGGTATTATGGGGAAGGAGGTATAGGGGTATGGGATGGGGAGCATTCTCCACGGCTACACAAACTCGCCTGCACCCAACAGTTCTCCTGTCCCTCCTTTTGTTCTCTTTCATCTCACCCTTGTTGACGGAGGAGGAGGCGGAGGAGGGAGGGAGTGCATGTGGTGTTGCTAGTGTCTGGTGTAGGAGGAGCATGTCTCGCTGTCCTGGTTCTTATCACTAACCTCACTTGAGTCTTGTTTGTGCCACACTCAGTGCTACTATTCTCATTGTAACTCAACAAACGGAGTGGGTCTGGAACCCATGGGAAGCCAGTGGTGAAACTAGCAGGCCAGTGTGCTATCATTATGCAGTATCTTAGTATCATGCCGGTCTAATAAGATTCATACAACCAGATGTATTTCTATGCACACTAGGAAGGTTAGCATAGGCCCAACTGTGACCACAAAGTTTTTTCAGACGAATCTCACCTCAGAATGGCTGTGGCAAGCTCTAGCTCATGTTTCTTCAAAGCTACGTTCATTTTATTAAGCGATTACTGTTGCATGCAAAGAGTATGTAACCTTTATTCGGAGCATGTTAACACACCCACATAGGCTCCCCTCCAACCAGCGAACCATCGTTAAGGGTTTGGTGATGAGGGCCCCATCATCAAATCAACGACTCGGTTCAGCCAATTAAATGCGAGTTTAACAATGACAAAAGGTGACGTGGTTACCACTCGCAGTTTGTCATTGGAATTCCTGCATAGAGCTGGTTGTGGAAAGTTGTCTGTCTTTTGGCTGCTGCTTAGCCTAGACAACTGTGGCGTGCACTAAACACTACTCCTTTGTATATAGTGTACATAGGTGTAAATATCACTTTGTTATACTTGGTGAAGGAAAAGACAAAAGTCTTATATAATCACAATTACTTGGTGAAGGAAAAGATAAAAGTTTGGAATTAATCTAGCTGATTTTTGAAGAAATACAATTTCAATACATCTTCTACTGTGTTTCTTTGCTCCAAGCTTCCTTTACACTCAGGTTAACAGGCCACTGAACCTGAGGTTGTAATATGGGTAGCCTGTCCGGGAGCTGAATTTGGAGACTTAGAGCAGGAGTTGAGCCTAGAGTTGAAGTTCGCGCAGGAGCTAGTCTTGTATCTAGATAGCTTGCTATCTGGCATTGCTTATGCTTTGCCAACGCTTCACGAATTTTGTGTCTCATCTTTGCATTCGCTTCGCTATGGTCAGCCTGCTATTGTGAGTATTCTGCAATTTGGTTTGTTATTGTGTATCAACCTTGCTATTGTGTGTGTGCATATTGGCTTTGCTATTGCGTGTCAGCTCTGCTATCGTATGAGTATACTGCAATTCGTACCGTGCATAGAGCTACAGCGTGTTAAGTTGGGGGTTAATGCCACCTATTCGAGTCAGACGGTTAGTGTCTGAGTTAACTCTGCTAAAGTTGCCCAAACTATCTCTACAGCGTTGTTGGCGTATCGCTCGTTCTATTGGTGTTGAATACCAGCGTACCCTTACTGCTGCTCAGCTGCGTGATATTATAAGGAGTAAAATACAAACTGAAACTATGGCATATCAGTCTAGTGTTTCTCCCTCTACAGGAGCTGTTAATCGTAGGTCACCATTGAGGTTTCTACAAAATGGGAGAGACAAAACTCCTGAGCAAAACCAGCAAGTCACAGGTGTGGGGTTATCGACAGGTGAGTCTGGTTCACTGGCGCTTGAACTAGCCAGACTCACTCTTGAACAAACTAAAGAACAGCGTGCATTTGCTAAGGAGGAGTTTGATAGAGAGAAGGAGAGGAGACAATTCCATCAGACTGTAGATGACTTCAATTTACAAAGGGCAGTACAGTTTGTTCCTCGTTTTGTTGAAGCAGAGCCTGAACAGTTTTTCGAAGCATTTGAAAACCAGGCTCGAGCTTTAGGGTGGCCTGAGGTTCATTGGGCGTCACTGGTGCATACTGCGTTGTTTGGTAAGGCACAAGAATTTACTTCTAGCCTGGGAAATGCTGATTTTGGAAACTATCGCATTGTGAAAACCACTGTTCTTGGGGCTTATCAATGTATTCCTGCCAAGTATAGGAAAGAATTCAAACTCGGCAGAAGGCAGTTGGGTCAGTCTGCTGTTGATTTTGTCAGACAGCAGACCAGGGCTTTTACAAAGTGGTACAAGGCAAGTGGTGTCGCTGATTTTGAAAATTTGAAGCAGCTCATCTTGGTGGACAACCTGCTGGAGTCTGTTAGTCCAGAGGTTCGAGTCTTTCTGCAAGATCATTCCTTGCCTACGGCATTGGAAGCAGCCAGGTTGGCTGATACTTTTGAAACTAACCGCTCCTTGTCCGAGCGGTCTTATCTCTTTCCTCAACAGCCTGGTATGAGCAGAGATCGTCAAAGAAAAGTTCCTGAGTGGAGAAATAAAGGTCAAGATGAAGGTGAATCTCGTCAGCAGTCAACTAAAACACCTGGTGAGCAGCGTAACTTCACTTCTAGTCAACCCGGTGAGCAACATCAAATTACCCAACGAGATGTGAAGCGGCAGTATCCAGAGTGGCGTAAGCCACAAAATCAACGAGGTGCCAAAGTAAAAGCTGAGATGGTATGTTATAACTGTGGCAAGCCTGGCCACATCAGACCCAATTGTCCAAGTAAACCCCAACCATTTGGGAAAATCTCTAATATCCCTAATAATATGTCCCAGGAAGAAGTAGAGAAGGGGATGGCCCCTTACTATAGCTCTTGTTACATATCCCTTCAGGAACATTCAGAGAAAAAGGAAGTTAAAACCTTTAGGGATACTGGAGCATATTGCTCACTTATAAGAGGGAGTACTACCCCTTTCTGATCAAACCTCTTTGCAATCCTCAGTTCTGTTAGAAGCTTTTGGAGGAGCAGTATTTTCTGTCCCTTTACATCAAATCTATGTGCAGAGTAAATACTACACTGGGTATTTGACTGTTGGTGTCTCGGAGGGATTTCCTATGAAGGATGCAATGCTATTACTGGGTAATAACATTGAGTCTACTAAATGCATAGAACCCATAATGGTTAATTCTTCCCGATGTTGGCCATAACTCGGGCACAATCCAAAGTGATGTCTGATAAGAATGTTAACTCGTCCTTGGACGACTCTGATCTCGGACTAAACAATTTGTTTTGCGAGGAAAACTGGCCAGAGCCTCGTAAATTTAGTGAACAGCCCCAGATCAAGCCTTCCTATTCCAGGGTTGCAGGATTGCCAGATGTCTCTGTTTCCATGCCTGAGGGACTGTCCTTTCGGGAGGAACAACGGAAAGACTCCTCACTAAACTCTGCTTTTGAGGCAGCTATGGGTAAATCCACTTCGGGTCACCCGGTCAAATATCTCTTAAAAATAATTACTTAGTCTGCACTGAAACTGGTAAGGAGGTGGAGGGAAAACAACAAACAGATAAGTTAGTGGTTCCCAGAAAGTTTAGGTCTCAGATACTAAATATAGCCCATAATTCTTCTTTAGGAGGCCATTTGGGAAATTTCAAAACTCAATACCGAATAACAAAAGAATTCTTTTGGCCAAAGTTAAGGCAAGATGTAAAGAATCATATTCGTTGTTGTCCAGAATGTCAGCAGGTAGGAAACCTGGACACCCCATTAAACCTGCACCTCTCCATCCCATTCCTGTTAATGGAGACCCTTTCTCAGAATTGATAATAGATGGTGTAGGTCCACTACCTAAAGCTAAGTCTGGAAATCAGTACTTATTCACAATCATGGATAGAGTAACTAGATACCCAGAAGCAGTTCCCATGCGCAGTATTAACACTAAAGCAATCCTTAAAGCTTTAACTAAGTTTATCTCTTGCTTTGGAATTCCTAAAACTATTCAAAGTGATCAAGGTACTAACTTCACTGCCAAAGCATTTAGGGAAGCATCAACTAGGCTAGGAATAGTTCATAACCTATCCACTGCCTATCATCCTCAGTCCCAAGGCGCCTTGGAAAGATTCCATCAGACGTTAAAAACAATGATGAGAACATTCTGCTTGCATTTTCCTACAGACTGGGATGAATCACTTCCTCTGTTGCTATTCGCAATGAGAGAAACTGTGCAAGAGTCTACAGGGTACAGTCCTTTGAGCTGATATTTGGGCACAATGTACGAGGTCCTCTACGTGTGCTCAAAGAAGGATGGATGGGAGAAGACGCCTCCACAACCAGCTACAACCCTTCTTCAAGGTTGCAGGTAGCACGTCAGTTGGCTAAGGCTAACTTGAAGGCAGCTCAGAATATGATGAAACAGAGGTATGACAGAAACTCAAAATTTCGCTCCTTCCATCCAGGAGATAAGGTGTTGGTACAGGAGCCTATACCTGGCCACACCTTGAAAGCTAGATTTACGGGACCAATGCAAATTGTAAGTAAATTATCTGATGTAAATTATGTGGTATCTCCCCTTGACAAGACCTCAAAAAGCAAAACTTACCACATTAATCAAATTAAAGCTTTTAATACACCAGATAAAGTTCCAGTAATGACTCTGTCCTCTGCCTCTGATGACCCTGACTCTTTGCACTCTGAGATTAATGTAAAGCTTCCAAATTCGGTCCTCCTCAAGGACCCTAAACCTTTAATGTTGGGTTTAACCAAGTCTCAAGTAACTAATTTAACTGCGCTCCTACAGTCTTATCCTGACATTTTTTCGGATGTGCCGAAAAAATGTACATTAGGATATCATGATGTAGATGTTGGAAACTCTAAACCTATTAAACTCTCCCCTTACAGAGCTAATCCTGAAAAACAGAAGCTACTTCAACAGGAGGTAGAATTTCTGTTAGAGCATGGGTTAGTGGAGGAGTCATCTAGTCCGTGGGCTTCACCGTGCATCCTTGTTAACAAAGCTGATGGAGGGTTCCGAATGTGCACAGATTACCGTAAGGTGAATGAGGTCACAATTGCAGATGCCTATCCTCTGCCACGTTTGGATGATGTAATCGACTTTGTGGGTAAGGCTACTTTTGTATCCAAATTGGACCTCCTTAAAGGTTACTATCAAGTACCTTTAACAGATAAGGCGAAGGAAATCTCTGCCTTCGTAATTCCAGGAGGTCATTATCAGTATACAGTGACCCCCTTCGGAATGAAAAACTCTCCTGCATCATTCCAGAGACTTATCCATCAGGCTATTAAAGGACTTGAAGGCACGGCAGCTTACCTAGATGACATAGTTGTTGTGTCGGACACTTGGGACCAACATGTGTTTAGGCTTAAGGCTCTCTTTGAGACCTTCCAGAGTTTTCATTTAACTGTTAATTTATCAAAGTCATCCTTTGGCCAATCTACTATTAATTTTCTGGGCCATGAAGTAGGTAGTGGCAAAGTGGCCCCTAAATTTGCAAAAATTCTGGCCATTAAAAATTATCCAGTTCCCCTGACAGGAAATCCCTTCAACGTTTTCTAGGGATGGTAGGGTTTTATAGAAGATTCTGTAAAAATTTTGCAGATATTGTTGCACCTCTAACCTCACTTACCAGTCACAAAGTTCCCTTTATTTGGACCCCAGAATGTCAAGATGCCTTTACGAAAGCAAAGAGATTACTTTGTACTGCACCCATTCTGTTGTCTCCAGACTTTTCAAAACCATTTTCCTTACAGATTGATGCTTGTGAGTCTGGGGTGGGGGCAGTGCTTCTGCAATCTGGGGATGATGGGTTGCAGCCTGTGGCATTTTCTCTGCCAAATATCAACCTCACCAGAGGGCCTACTCTACTATAGAGAAAGAGGGCCTGGCTCTACTTCTGGCATTAGAGCATTTTGATGTCTACGTGGGCCAGTCCTCTCAGGTGGTCTTCATCTACAGCGACCACAACCCTCTGGTATACCTGCAGCACATGAAAAACAAAAATACCAGACTCATGCGTTGGAGTATTAGGTTGCAACCCTACAATATAAAAATTATACACATTGCTGGAAAATTTAACACAATAGCTGATGTGTTGTCCAGAAGTCATTGTATTTAGTTAGGATGTGTTAGGGACTTTGGGGGTGCCCTGCTACCGACCGCAGGCACCTTGGACCTATGTTAGCCCTACCGTCGGCTGTCTCACTCTTAAGTTTAAAGCTGGACTTATGTCTTGAGAAAAGTTTAGCTTTAACTAATGAGCGGGATGGTAGAGGGGAAAGGCGGTCCCATTATTATAATGTGCCATGGTGGCACTCTACCCATTTGAGGTGGAAGCCTAGTCCTGAGCCCTCTTGGGGTGGGGGTGTTGCATGCAAAGAGTATGTAACCTTTATTCGGAGCATGTTAACACACCCACATAGGCTCCCCTCCAACCAGCGAACCATCGTTAAGGGTTTGGTGATGAGGGCCCCATCATCAAATCAACGACTCGGTTCAGCCAATTAAATGCGAGTTTAACAATGACAAAAGGTGACGTGGTTACCACTCGCAGTTTGTCATTGGAATTCCTGCATAGAGCTGGTTGTGGAAAGTTGTCTGTCTTTTGGCTGCTGCTTAGCCTAGACAACTGTGGCGTGCACTAAACACTACTCCTTTGTATATAGTGTACATAGGTGTAAATATCACTTTGTTATACTTGGTGAAGGAAAAGACAAAAGTCTTATATAATCACAATTACTTGGTGAAGGAAAAGATAAAAGTTTGGAATTAATCTAGCTGATTTTTGAAGAAATACAATTTCAATACATCTTCTACTGTGTTTCTTTGCTCCAAGCTTCCTTTACACTCAGGTTAACAGGCCACTGAACCTGAGGTTGTAATAATTACCAAAATCAACATCTGATTGACCTCTGTGAACTTACATATACGATTTTCCTCCGAGTTATGTTAGGTTACATAAAAACAGTTGTAACACGTCTGGCAACGTGGCGGTGCATAGCACTACGAAACGTTTAAATTTACACGAGTATCACTAGTGGTGAGAGAAGGGATGATATACCATGCTGTTACTAACAAGAGCGTCTAGATATAAATATATTCGCGGCCCTGACCCACCACGAGGCCTGGTCACGGACCGGGCCGCAGGGGCGTTGACCCCCCGAAACCCCCTCCAGGAACTCTAAACCTGTAGTGGTTAAGCGAGAGTGTCTAATGTTTATGAAAATGTAGCATTTGCTATGTTTCTGTTACTGTGGAGTAAGACAGTTGTGAAAGAGGGGGTCACACCCTCTTCCAACCGTCATACATTGGTATATAATACATAGATAGTAATGACAGTACTGACACGTGAGGTGTTTTCCTCCACCACGTATTTCATCTCACTCGTTTCACTCATCACCCTGAGAGTGAAAATCATTTCCTAACGTGTCTTGTGGTTCACGTGCGTCTTCACCTTCCACCTGTGTCCCCCGGCTCCTTGTCTCAACTCTGCCTGTCCTTGTGTGTGCGCTAGCTCACAGAACCCAATTACGTGCCTGGATATCTTGAGCCGACAGTGGGCGTTCAACACACAACCTTGACGAGCAAATTCCACACCTGTCAAAGATGGACGAACAGAGCGTAGCAGATGAAACCTGGCTAGCAATATTAACCTCTCGTCGCCCCCGGCCACCAATATTCACCCTTTCCTTGCCCCTAACTAGTAATATTCACCTCCCCTCCCTTGGCTAGTAATATTCATCCCTTCCTACCGCTATCTAATATACACCCCTCCCAACCCATGGTTAGTAATATTCACTACTCCCTGATACCTGGCTGGTAATATTTCCTCTCTGACACCTGGCTGCTAATATTCACTCCTCCCTGACACCTGGCTGCTAATATTCACTCCTCCCTGACACCTGGCTGCTAATATTCACTCCTTGACACCTGGCTGCTAATATTCACTCCTCCCTGACACCTGACTGCTAATATTCACTCCTCCCTGACACCTGGCTGCTAATATTCACTCCTCCCTGACACCTGGCTGCTAATATTCACTCCTCCCTGACACCTGGCTGCTAATATTCACTCCTCCCTGACACCTGGCTGCTAATATTCACTCCTCCCTGACACCTGACTGCTAATATTCACTCCTCCTTTACACATGGCTGCTAATATTCACTCCTTTACACCTGGCTGCTAATATTCACTCCTTTACACCTGGCTGCTAATATTCACTCCTTTACACCTGGCTGCTAATATTCACTCCTCCTTTACACCTGGCTTATAATATTCACTCCTCCTTTACACATCACTGCTAATATTCACTCCTCCTTTACACCTGGCTTATAATATTCACTCCTCCTTTACACATGGCTGCTAATATTCACTCCTCCTTTACACCTGGCTGCTAATATTCACTCCTCCCTTACACCTGGCTGCTAATATTCACTCCTCCCTTACACCTGGCTGCTAATATTCACTCCTCCTTTACACCTGCCTGCTAATATTCACTCCTCCTTTACACCTGGCTGCTAATATTCGCTCCTCCCTGACACCTGACACAGCTACCACCACGTTTAAACAAAGATGAGAAAAAAGTCTGGTTACGTGTGTCGTGGCGGAGGATAGAGAGATCAGGGTGACACTCCCTTCTTCCATCGCCATACACTACCCACCAGTTGGTTAAGAACTTTTATAAAATACGTATCCACAGTTGTAAAATAAGACACATGTGCAGAGTTAGGATGTTTTACTGAGGAGGGCGTTGACCCCAAGAACTTCCTCAAGGTAGAACATAAGAAAGGTAGAACACTGCAGCAGGCCTGCTGGCCCATACTTGGCAAGTCCATGTCAAACCCAAACCCGCTAGCAAAAATATTCGCCCAATCCATTTTCAACGCTACCCAAGAAATAAGCTTTGATAACCTTGTTAACTCAAGTGCAAGTCCCACTCAAATCCAACCCCTCTCACTCACATATTTATCTAACCCATATTTGATGCTACCCAAGCTTTTAGTATCAATGACCCTACTATGTAGACTGTTCCACTCATCAACTACTATTTCCAAACCAAACGGTCTGGAGTTTTGAGAGACTGTGACCGCGGGTTCGAACCCCACCCGTGGTATGGTTCAAATTTATCCAATTTGAATCCAATATTTCGAGTCCTGCACAGACACACACACACACACACACACACACACACAGGAAATCTAGTAGCGGCCAGCGAAGAAGCGGGGTCAAGAGCTGAGACGCGACCCCTGCAATCACATATAGGTGAGTATACACACACACACACGGGAAGATGCATAGTTTCAGGTGTAAACATCTATTTTAATGAAGGGGAAGCGACAGACCCGTAGGGGCAACATAGAACCTGCGGAATGGTAGGCATTCAGGTTAAATCAGAGGAAGGGAGGATAAATCTAGTTCCCTGAATCAAGAGACCCTCACCGGAATCAAGGCACTTGCTGTAAGGGATGTATAAATATAACACGAACAGTTTGTGGGGCAGTGCCAGGAGCTATGACTCAACCCCTGCACACAAGTGGGTGAGTACACACTGAAGGATGGTTGAGTCATTCCACCGGAAGAAGCACAAGATAAAGTGTCGCTCTTGTCTGCCCCAGCAGAGTAATGCTGCATTAGGGATGTATCGGATGTGAAAACTTTAGATATCCGGTATGCGGATGTGTATACGGATGTCTTACTCATTTTACGGATGCGAATGCGGATGTAAGAAATTGTGCGGATGTTCCGCGGATTTCGGATGCGGATGTATATACGGATATATGTTTGCTGTGAAATACGGATGCGGATACGGATGTAAGAAATTGTGCGGATGTTCCGCAGATGCGGATGCAAATATCCGATACATCACTATGCTGCATGCCTTTCATCCAGTCCCTCCTCTTGTTTGTCTGCCCCAGGAGAGTAATGCTGCATGCCTTTCATCCAGTCCCCCCTCTTTTTTGTCTGCCTCCCAGCAGAGTAATGCTGCATGCCTTTCATCCAGTCTTTCCTCTTGTTTGTCTGCCTCCCAGCAGAGTAATGCTGCATGCCTTTCATCCAGTCCCTCCCCTTGTTTGTCTGCCCCAGCAGAGTAATGCTGCATGCCTTTCATCCAGTCCCTCCTCTTGTTTGTCTGCCTCCCAGCAGAGTAATGCTGCATGCCTTTCATCCAGTCCCTCCTCTTGTTTGTCTGCCTCCCAGCAGAGTAATGCTGCATGCCTTTCATCCAGTCCCTCCTCTTGTTTGTCTGCCCCAGGAGAGTAATGCTGCATGCCTTTCATCCAGTCCCCCCTCTTTTTTGTCTGCCACAGCAGAGTAATGCTGCATGCCTTTCATCCAGTCCCTCCTCTTGTTTGTCTGCCCCAGCAGAGTAATGCAGCATGCCTTTCATCCAGTCCCTCCTCTTGTTTGTCTGCCCCAGGAGAGTAATGCTGCATGCCTTTCATCCAGTCCCTCCTCTAGTTTGTCTGCCTCCCAGCAGAGTAATGCTGCATGCCTTTCATCCAGTCCCTCCCCTTGTTTGTCTGCCCCAGCAGAGTAATGCTGCATGCCTTTCATCCAGTCCCTCCTCTTGTTTGTCTGCCTCCCAGCAGAGTAATGCTGCATGCCTTTCATCCAGTCCCTCCTCTTGTTTGTCTGCCCCAGGAGAGTAATGCTGCATGCCTTTCATCCAGTCCCCCCTCTTTTTTGTCTGCCCCAGCAGAGTAATGCTGCATGCCTTTCATCCAGTCCCTCCTCTTGTTTGTCTGCCCCAGCAGAGTAATGCAGCATGCCTTTCATCCAGTCCCTCCTCTTGTTTGTCTGCCTCCCAGCAGAGTAATGCTGCATGCCTTTCATCCAGTCCCTCCCCTTTTTTGTCTGCCCCAGCAGAGTAATGCTGCATGCCTTTCATCCAGTCCCTCCTCTTGTTTGTCTGCCTCCCAGCAGAGTAATGCTGCATGCCTTTCATCCAGTCCCTCCTCTTGTTTGTCTGCCTCCCAGCAGAGTAATGCTGCATGCCTTTCATCCAGTCCCTCCTCTTGTTTGTCTGCCCCAGGAGAGTAATGCTGCATGCCTTTCATCCAGTCCCTCCTCTTGTTTGTCTGCCTCCCAGCAGAGTAATGCTGCATGCCTTTCATCCAGTCCTTCCTCTTGTTTGTCTGCCCCAGCAGAGTAATGCTGCATGCCTTTCATCCAGTCCCTCCTCTTGTTTGTCTGCCCCAGCAGAGTAATGCTGCATGCCTTTCATCCAGTCCCTCCTCTTGTTTGTCTGCCTCCCAGCAGAGTAATGCTGCATGCCTTTCATCCAGTCCCTCCTCTTGTTTGTCTGCCCCAGCAGAGTAATGCTGCATGCCTTTCATCCAGTCCTTCCTCTTGTTTGTCTGCCCCAGCAGAGTAATGCTGCATGCCTTTCATCCAGACCTTCCTCTTGTTTGTCTGCCTCCCAGCAGAGTAATGCTGCATGCCTTTCATCCAGTCCCTCCTCTTGTTTGTCTGCCTCAAAGCAGTGTAATGCTGCATGCCTTTCATCCACTCCCTCCCCTTGTTTGTCTGCATCCAAGCAGAGTAATGCTGCATGCCTTTCATCCAGTCCCTCCCCTTGTTTGTCTGCCTCAAAGCAGTGTAATGCTGCATGCCTTTCATCCAGTCCCTCCCCTTCTTTATCTCCTCCTGTACCTCTGATCCTCACACTAACACTTTCTACCACTGTGATAAATGAGACACTTGTGCAACATTTGGGTATCCTTATTGGTGAAACGTTTCGCCAGTCAGTGGCTTCTTCAGTCCAATGCGGAGAAAGGTGGATAATGAGGAATTTGAGATAATCAGTCCCTCAGCCTGGAGTCGATGTTACTTTTGTCAAGAATGATGGACTGAACACATCGACTCCAGGCTGAGGGACTGATTACCTCAAACTCCTCATTATCCACCTTTCTCCGCATTGGATTGAAGAAGCCACTGACTGGCGAAACGTTTCCAGAATACAGATACCCAAATGTTGCACCAGTGTCTCATTTATCAACCTGTTGGTTTTGTAGACCGTTTATTCACATTCTACCACTATAAGTGACAGTCTTGTAGATGTGAACGTTCCTCAGTGTTGTGCAGCTACCATGCTTCCCAGTGTTGTGCAGCTACCATGTTTCCCAGTGTTGTGCAGCTACCATGCTTCCCAGTGTTGTGCAGCTACCATGCTTCCCAGTGTTGTGCAGCTACCATGTTTCTCAGTGTTGTGCAGCTACCATGCTTCCCAGTGTTGTGCAGCTACCATGCTTCCAGTGTTGCGCAGCTACCATGCTTCCCAGTGTTGTGCAGCTACCATGTTTCTCAGTGTTGTGCAGCTACCATGCTTCCCAGTGTTGCGCAGCTACCATGTTTCTCAGTGTTGTGCAGCTACCATGTTTCCCAGTGTTGCGCAGCTACCATGCTTCCCAGTGTTGTGCAGCTACCATGTTTCTCAGTGTTGTGCAGCTACCATGCTTCCCAGTGTTGTGCAGCTACCATGTTTCCCAGTGTTGTGCAGCTACCATGCTTCCCAGTGTTGTGCAGCTACCATGCTTCCCAGTGTTGTGCAGCTACCATGCTTCCCAGTGTTGTGCAGCTACCATGTTTCCCAGTGTTGTGTAGCTACCATGTTTCCCAGTGTTGTGCAGCTACCATGTTTCCCAGTGTTGTGCAGCTACCATGTTTCCCAGTGTTGTGCAGCTACCATGTTTCCCAGTGTTGTGCAGCTACCATGTTTCCCAGTGTTGTGCAGCTACCATGTTTCCCCAGTGTTGTGCAGCTACCATGTTTCCCAGTGTTGTGCAGCTACCATGCTTCCCAGTGTTGTGCAGCTACCATGTTTCCCAGTGTTGTGCAGCTACCATGCTTCCCAGTGTTGCGCAGCTACCATGTTTCCCCAGTGTTGTGCAGCTACCATGCTTCCCAGTGTTGTGCAGCTACCATGCTTCCAGTGTTGCGCAGCTACCAT
>WNWK01014685.1:47500-50435 GCA_009830355.1 Cherax destructor | reverse complement strand
GAGGCGAGTGTGAGTGTTTGGGTGAGAGGCGAGGAGCCCGGCCGCTTCCTACTCTCACCCTACCCATACACGAGGGAGACACACTAGACGCTGAAATCACCACAAATTCACCTCTGAAGTGCTGAAATAGCAGTGTTGAGCTGAACAACAAGCAGAACATGCTGACAAGGCTGAACACGTGAATGAGAAACAGCGTGGGACGCTGTGCGTAGAGTCAGTGACGTCATTTCTCGGAGAATTCAACAAATTTCGGCCTGGATCCTGCATGTACCTGTGTCTGGATGCTGAGATTTGCAGACACGACATCAGGATAACTCGTTGAGAGACGGATGCTACTTGTGTAGGCTGATGAAGTAAAGACAAACTTCAGTCCTCTTCCTCCCCTCGCGGGCAAACACAACTGCTGCGAGGCACCGCTGTCACCATTTATAACGATGTGTTATTTGGCGTTTTCTTGGAGGCGTGGTTAAAATGATAATGTCTTCGGAGGCTTCTTACTTTATTTGTAATAAAGGTGCGAGTAACAGGCTGCGTGTCTGTGGTCATAGCTCGGGGCCATGCGCCTTGCGAGGGAGAGAGGAGTAAGCCTATTGTCTGAGTGTTGTCTGGGTGCCAAGTGAGGGTGAGGCAGGGGTGAGGCAGACTCACATGGGTATGCCTACAGGCTTGCCCTCTGGCAGAAACTATGGGAACTAGCATGGCGCGAAATATGAACTCAGCTGGCAGACAGCATGGGCTGTCTATGCAGACAGTCAGGCTGTCTACAAAACAAAGCTAGACTGGCTCATGGCGCCTGCGCGGGGAGGCGGACAGGTCTGGTACGTGGGCTGATAGTCGGGGAAACGGCTGATTGTCGGGGAAAAATTTGGCCGAAAAAAGCGATCGAAAGTCAAACCGGCTGATACTCAGACCGGCCAAAAGTCGGGGGTCCACTGTATTTAACCCTTAAACTGTCCAAACGTAGATATACGTTTGTACGCGTACTGCTCCGAACGTAGATCAACGTTTTATTTTTCATTCCTTCAAATTTAGTGCAATAGGCCTGAGTCGCCTAGACTCACCCTATACTAAATACTCATACTGTAACAAACTTCCAAACCCAATATTATTTTACTTAAGAAGATCTCATTTTGATATGTTCATCCTCCTTAACACTTGTTGCAATCTCATATCATCATATTGTCATTTAAAATCTTATAGTATCATCATTTTCTTAATTTGAAATAAAATATATACCTAGATGAAACTCTAAAAACTATTTCTAGTATTGTTATTATACTAGTATAGCATCAACATACTGTAATTTGAAATAAATTCTACAACTAGATTAAACTCAACCAATTTCTCTTGTATTGTCTTTAAATAGTATGTATAACCATTTAATAATTTAAATAATATAGAACTAGAATAAACTCAATCAATTTCTTTAGCATTAAGTACTTAGTGAATAAGTCTCTAGAATAAACTGCCCCTAATGCCATGGCATGCCAGTGGCTCTCCTTGCATTACAGTTTTATAATTGTATTATATTTGTAACTACCAATAACATTGTACACTTGTAACATGCATTGAAATAAAAATTATTATTATTATTATTATTATTATTATAATGGATCTGCGCCCTCAGTGTGCGCAGTATTAAAAAAATCTGGGACCACTTAGTACCTTGTGGGAGCACTAGTTCAATTGAGTGCCACCTGATGCAAATAATGTGGCAAACACCATGGATTCACTGATGTCATGTCGCATTAACACTCCCCTTATAAGAGGAAAGTAAAAATAGGTTCGATAAATGCATGAGTGGCTGTGGGTGGGTGTGAGTTGGACCTGACTAGCTTGTGCTACTAGGTCTGATGCTGTGCTCCTTCCTTGAGAGGATGTGACCTGACTAGGTGGGTCATTGGTCTAAGCTGGGGGGTGATATGGACCTGCCTTGCATGGGCCAGTAGGCCTTCTGCAGTGTTCGTTCTTTTTTATGTTCTTATATATTTGGCAGGCTGGCTTTGGCTGTCTCTGGCTGTCTCTGTGTCTATATCTGTCTATATCTGTCTATATCTGTCTATATCTCTGTCTATATCTGTCTATATCTCTGTCTATATCTGTCTATATCTCTGTCTATATCTGTCTATATCTCTGTCTATATCTCTGTCTATATCTGTCTATCTATATATATATATCTGTATCTGTCTATATCTGTCTATCTATATATATCTGTAATATCTCTCTCTCTCTCTCTCACATGTACACATAAGTACAGTTATTATACATAGTGTAAATTACCTAGGATAACCCAAAAATTCCAGGCAAAGTCCTATACAATGCTTGTATATACAAGACATAATACGCATGACTCGCAAGTAATACGCATTGTCACTTCTGCATCGCGTATAATACCTGTTGGCTTACGAGACAGAAAGACAGATAAGCAGAGCTAGACAGACAGACAGATAGACAGTGGAAACAACGAGAGGGGTCCCTGCTCCCATTCATCAATGTCATTGGGCTGTCAGTGTTATCTGACACTTGTCATAACACCATTCTTCAAGGAGTTTCATATACTCCAGGCACACACAGGCAGACAGAAAGACAGATAAGCAGAGCTAGACAGAGACACATACAGATAGACAGATGGACAGATAGATAGACAGATACAGTGAAAACAAAGCGAGGGTTCCCTGCGCACATTCATTCATCAATGTCATTGGGCTGTCAGTGTTATCTGACACTTGTCATAACACCATTAGTCAAGGAGTTTCATATTATACTCCAGGCATACATAGGCAGGCAAACACAGACAGATAAGCCGAGCTAGACAGATAGATAGAAACACAGATAGACAGATAGATAGACAGATAAATAAACAGATAGATAGACAGATAGATAGACAGATAGATAGACAGACAGATAGACAGACAGATAGATAGATAGATAGACA
>WNWK01014685.1:0-42500 GCA_009830355.1 Cherax destructor | reverse complement strand
CCAAGAACCTAGATGGCCCTGTTCATAATAATAAAAATAATAATAATGATAAAATAATAAAAGTAGGTCTTAGACAGGGATGTGTAATGTCACCATGGTTGTTTAATATATTTATAGATGAGGTTGTAAAAGAAGTAAATGCTAGGGTGTTGGGAGAGGGGTAGGATTAAACTATGGGGAATAAAATACAAAATGGGAGTTGACACAGTTACTTTTTGCTGATGATACTGTGCTTATGGGAGATTCTAAAGAAAAGTTGCAAAGGTTAGTGGACGAGTTTAGGAGGGTGTGTAAAGGTAGAAAGTTGAAACTGAACATAGATAAGAGTAAGGTGATGAGGGTATCAAACGATTTAAATAAAGAAAAATTGGATATCACATTGGAGAGAGGGATTATGGATGAAGTGAATGTTTTCAAATATTTGGGAGTTGACTTGTCAGCGGATGGGTTTATGAAGGATGAGGTTAACCATAGAACTGATGAAGGAACAAAGGTGAGTGGTGCATTGAGGTATCTGTGGAGACAAAAAACGTTATCCATGGAGGCAAAGAAGGGAATGTACGAAAGTATATTGGTACCAACACTCTTATATGGGTGTGAAGCTTGAGTTGTAAATACTGCAGCAAGGAGGCAGCTGGAGGCAGTGGAGATGTCCTGTGTAAGGGCATTGTGTGGTGTAAATATTATGCAGAGAATTAGGAGGAGGTGTGGAGTTACTAAAAGTATTAGAGGGCTGAAGATGGGTTGTTGAGATGGTTTGGTCATTTAGAGAGAGTGGATCAAAGTAGAATGACTTGGAGAGCGTATAAATCTGTAGGGGAAGGAAGGCGGGGTAGGGGTTGTCCACGAAAAGGTTGGAGGGAGGGGATAAAGGAGGTTTTGTGGGCGAGGGGCTTAGACTTCCAGCAACCATGTGTGAGCGTGTTAGATAGGAGTGAATGGAAATAAATGGTTTTTGGGACCTGACGAGCTGTTGGAGTGTGAGCAGGGTAATATTTAGTGAAGGGATTCAGGGAAACCAGTTAATTGATTTAATTGGACTTGAGTCCTGGAAATGGGAAGTACAATGCCTGCACTTTAAAGGAGGGGTTTGAGATATTGGCGGTTTGGAGGAATTTTCTGAACTGTCGTATCTTAGCGCCTCTGCAAAGACAGTGATTATGTGTGAGTGAGGTGAAAGTGTTGAATGATGATGAAAGTATTTTCTTTTGGGGATTTTCTTTCTTTTTGGGTCACCCTGCCTTAGTGGGAGATGGCCGACGCGTTGAAAAAAAAATAATAATAAAAATAACAATAATAAAAATAATGATAATAAAGGCCTCACTACAGATATACAAGGATATAAAAACATCAATAAACGTCATCTTACCAACAAACTGCACAATATCACGCTCAGCATATTTTCCTTCAGCACTGAGACGGTTGTCATCTCCATCCAACTGTTCCATAGCTGAGAAATCTTCGTTGCCAACTCCTACAATAATAACTGACATGGGCAAACTGGACGCGTGAACCAGAGCTTTACGAGTTTCAGGCAGATCTGTAAGATATTAAGCAATTATTATTTATATACTGATCACAAGAAGAATTAATTTGGGATTTTATAATTTTTGATTACCTGTTCTTTTGAGAGATTCACAAATGATTGCACATCAAGCTATAAATACAACAACTATGATTAAAAGAATACTAAATGATCATAAGCTCTGGAAAAGAGATGTGTTTTCAACTGAATATATTCAAAAACTCATATCTGATATATGTTAACACAAAAAATGTTTGCCTATGGCACTCCACTATGATGTTATCAAAGTGTATATTTGGGACTAGGCACCTAAAGTATCTTCCATATAGGTACAATAAATACAGTAGGTCCCCGGTCTACAGTGTTCTGCTTTAACCCTTAAACTGTCCACACGTAGATATACGTTCACTCGCGAAAGTGACCGAACATATATCTACGTTTTATTTTACATTCGTTCAAATTTAGCGTGATAGGCCTGAGTCACCTAGACATGAGAGAATGGGTCTGTGCCCTCAGTGTGCGCAGTATGAAAAAAATCGGGGACACCAGGGCACCGCATGGTAGCCCCAGTTAGTTTCAGCTCCATCTTGGGTCAACATCATGGCACACCCCCGTGATTCACTCACGCCTCGTCGTATTAACACTCTACTATTCTCGGAAAGTGATAGAGAACGGGAGCTTAGTGGATTTGACAGTGATATAGCCACTAATAATCAAGGAATTAGTGAAACTATTGATGACAACCCAGATGACCCTCAGCCCATCACCTCTTGGGTGGCCAGTGTGGCCATACCAGACCCTCAGCCCAGCACATCTGGTGTGGCCAGTGTGGCCACAGACCCTCAGCCCAGCACCTCTGGGGTTGCTAGTGTTACTACCCAAAGGCAGCTCCGCAAGAGGAAATTATCATTTTCCATGTGTTATGATAGTGACGATAGTGAAGGTGATATAAGTGACGATGATGAAATCGATTTTATGCCCATAGACGATTCGTCGCGTGACAGTGATTATCATTATTCCCCAGTGAAACGTACTTATGGGCGTCATTACCTACGTTCAGGCAGTGTGCCATATGCAGTCAGAGGCAAGGGTCGTGGCAGTTCACGATCCAAAACCCCAGCCACTGATAGTGAAAGTGATAATGAAGGAGAGTATGCTGGGATGGAGGAAGAGGTGGTGGGTGGCATGGTGCCTGGACCTCGTGGCGCGGTGTGTGGACAGACAAAGGACCACGAGGCACCCTCTCAATCATGTGCTGGCCCCACTCCTGTCCCTCCTGCTCCCCCACGTCCCATGCCACAGGTCCACCCTGCACCATCTGATCGTGAATGGAAGTGGACTGAACATACACCATTCGTGCCACATCCTTTCAATTTTGATGACAGTGGAAGTGGCATCATGCCACACTGTCCCATCACAAATGAGTCTACAGAGTTAGACTATTTTCAACTATACTTTGATGAGCCAATAATGAACCTGATTGTTACTCAGACCAACCTGTACTACCAGTATACAATGGACCATGCAGATTTTTCAGAATCGTCACGGCTGCGCAGGTGGAAAGATACAACTGTGGCTGAAATGTATTTATTCCTTGGCACTGTCATGCTTATGCCACACACATATAAGAACAATATAGCAAACTACTGGTCCACAGACCACTTCATTAGCACTCCAGTCTTCCGTGACCTCCTTCCCTACAACAGATTCCTTCTGTTGCTGAGAATGTTGCACTTCTCAGATAGGAATACACCAAACCGAAATGACCTCCTCTACAAAATCCGGGAATTGTTTATGTATCTCAAGCAAAAATTCAGTGCCTACTTTTATCCATTCAAGAACATTGTTGTTGACGAGTCCTTGATTCTGTTCAAGGGACGACTGTCATTCAAACAATATATACCAAGCAAACGTAATCGCTTTGGTATAAAACTGTTTGTTATGTGTGACTGTGAGACTGGTCTTGTGTTAGATGTCATTATCTACACAGGTAAAAATACACTTGATGATACCAGGCGCATGTTGGGCATTTCTGATGATTTTCGCAAGATGATGCAGCCATACCTTGGCAAGGGCCATACAGTGTTCACAGACAACTGGTACACAAGCCCTATGCTTGCTGATTTCCTACGTGTGAACAATACTGATATACTGTATGTGGAACAGTGAGAAGAAATAGAAAACACATGCCAAAGTTCACTGGAGGAAGTGTAGTGCAGGCGTTTCATGCCAATGACATCATGGCACTGTCATGGCATGACAAAAGGGACGTGACATTGCTGTCAACCATCCACAGAAACGAGATGGTACAAACAGACAGAATGAGCAAGCTCAACAATCAACCTGTTGAAAAGCCAGCTGTTGTCATCGACTATACAAACAATATGTGACTAGTCGACAAGTGTGACATGATGATAGGCTTTGTTGACTGTGTGCGTAGGAGTCGCAAGTGGTATATATAAGTGTTTTTCCACCTTGTGGACATTGCAATGCTCAATGCCTTCAACATGTATGAAATAAAGGCTGGGAAGCGACAACGATATGCAGAATTCACCCTAAATGTCATCAAGCAGATAGGAAGAAAGTATGGTACCCCACCTATACCTGCCACTCCACAGCGACCTGTCACCCCACAACAGCGACCTGTCACTCCACAACAGCGACATGTCACTCCACAACAGCGACATGTCACTCCACAACCAGAGGGGGAAGTGCCCAACCGAATAATCCCTAACTGTCACTGCCTGATACCATTACCATCTACTCCAAAGAAGAAGTACTCTCAGAAAAAGTGTGTTGTGTGTGCTTACAGTACACAGCGACCCCAAGTGCGAAAAGACACACGATTCATGTGTCAGCAATGTGGAGTGGCACTCTGTATGAATCCATGCTTCTTCGAGTATCATACAGTGGTGGACTTCTAGAAACATAAATAGGACCTGTAAATACCTTGTATATATATGTAAACAATAGTAAGTGATTGAACCAGGTGTACAAATTTATTTATCAGTGTGAACATGTGTGTTTGTGACAGTATGATTACTAATTCAGTAACAAACATTTGTGTCTAAACAAGAATTGGCAATGAAATGAATAGATCTGCATCAAAACATTATTATCATAGCATGAAAACAACAGAAAATGGAAAAAAATGGAAAAAAACGATAAATGTTTCTTGTTTCTGCAAGCGGCAGTGCTCCATGTTGCCGACACCACATCATTTAGCACCAAATTCGCGGGCTTATATCTCGGTAAGTACTGGCCCTAAAATGTTTTTTTTTTAGCCTATCCTATTTATAAAAATGTGCTCTTCATTTTTAGAAAAAAAAAAACGATTTTTTTTTTTTCAAAATATTCGGTCACTTTCGCGAGTGAACGTATATCTACGTGTGGACAGTTTAAGGGTTAATAACAGTGACACTACAGAACTAATTACAGTAATGGCATACAAACATGGACTTTCTCTTCTGACATATGCGGCAATATATAACACCATTTATATGTTTCATGAATTCATTTTATGCATGTATTTTTTTTAACACACTAGCTGTTTCCCACTGAGGTAGGGTAATCCAGAAAAAGAAATAATTTCACCATAATTCACTCTATCACTGTTTTGCCAGAAGTATGCAGATACTACACTTCAGTTGAGTTTTTTAACTGCAAACATTTCCACCCCTTATTCCCCTTCTTCCCACCTCCAGGACTCAAGTCCAGCTACCCAGTTTTCCTGAATCCCTTTACAAAATGTTACATTGCTCACACTCCAACAGCACATCAAGTCCCAAAAACCATTTGTCTCCACTCCTATCTAATGTGCTCTCACATGCCTGCTGAATGTCCATGCCCTTCACACATAAAATATCTTTTACCTCCTCCCTCCCACCTTTCCTAGGGTGACCACTACCCCACCTTTTCTCTCCTTCAGATTTATGCACCCTATTACAAAAAAAAAATTCATTTGTAATAAAGGGACTGTTCGGGATAACGATAAAATCTCAGATTTTCAATATTTATTAATATATATTATTATTAATAGAAAAACCCTGTAATTGTTTTACATGATGGTAGGATTACTGGTGTCTTTTTTTTGTCTCATAAACATGCAAGATTTCAGGTATGTCTTGTTACTTCTACTTACACTTAGGTCACACTACACATTCATGTACAAGCATATATATATATACACACCCCTCTGGGTTTTCTTCTATTTTCTTACTAGTTCTTATTTCCTCTTCTCCATGGGGAAGTGGAACAGAATTCTTCCTCCGTAAGCCATGTGTGTCGTAAGAGGCGACTAAAATCCCGGGAGCAAGGGGCTAGTAACCCCTTCTGTATATATTACTAAATGTAAAAGGAGAAACTTTCGTTTTTCCTTTTGGGCCACCCCGTTTCAGTGGGAAACGGCCGACGTGTTGAAAGAAAGAAAGAATATAAAAACGTAATCTGTATAACATATAATCTGTGTAAAATCATATATATCTTTATACACATTTTATAAAAACTTTTAAAAGGTAGTAAAACAGCACAAGTAAACAATCATTCAGTGCAGTGTCAGACGCTGCCATCATTGTGTCACAGGACACTACTACACCTTGTCATGATACACCTTCTCCACCGTGTCCTCAGACACCCTTATCTCTGTCTTATGGCACGCCTCACGGGGTCCCATGACACCCGTTCCTGTACCATAAGACTCCGTCACTGTGTCACACGACACCTTCTCTGTGCCACATGGCACGCCCCCTATATCATGAACACAATCTCTTACAACCTTTGCACTAACCGACAACCACACTAACACGACCCTCTACTTGTGTCATGCCACCAGATGTCACTACACCCTGAACATTAAGTGAGTCACCTGACACCATATCACATCACCTGAAAGCTCTCCGGGTACACACAACTCCGGGTAAACACACCTCCGGGTACACACAAATTCCGGGGGTAGAGTCACAAACTCCGGGTAAACACAAACTCCGGGTAGAGTCACAAACTCCGGGTAGTCACAAACTCCGGGTAGAGTCACAAACTCCGGGTAGAGTCACAAACTCCGGGTAGAGTCACAAACTCCGGGTAGAGTCACAAACTCCGGGTAGAGTCACAAACTCCGGGTAGAGTCACAAACTCCGGGTAGAGTCACAAACTCCGGGTAGAGTCACAAACTCCGGGTAGAGTCACAAACTCCGGGTAGAGTCACAAACTCCGGGTAGAGTCACAAACTCCGGGTAGAGTCACAAACTCCGGGTAGAGTCACAAACTCCGGGTAGAGTCACAAACTCCGGGTAGAGTCACAAACTCCGGGTAGAGTCACAAACTCCGGGTAGAGTCACAAACTCCGGGTAGAGTCACAAACTCCGGGTAAAAACAAACTCCGGGTAGAGTCACAAGACGTCACAATTCAGTGTCACAAGACGCCACAATAACTCAGTGACAAACTCACCCCGGGTAAACACAAACTGTACTTTTCAGGTACAACTCTCAGGTACAACAATTTCTTCAGGTACATAATTTCAAGTACAACAGTCTGTCGCTGCCGTCTCTGTCGCAGGACATGTACACTCTCCAAGGTGCAGGTACACTCTCCAAGGTGCAGGTACACTCTCCAAGGTGCAGGTACACTCTCCAAGGTGCAGGTACACTCTCCAAGTGCAGGGGAGAGTCTACTGAACACTCTCCAGTGGTGTATGTGGAGAGTCCGGTTAACACTCTCCAGTGGTGTATATGGGAGAGTCTGGGTAGCACTCTCCATGGGAGAGTCTGGTTGACACTCCCTAAGTGTATCAGGGAGCTGGTGAACTCTCCAGTGTTGTATATGGGAGAGTCTGGCTAGCACTCTCCATAGGAGAGTCTGGTTGACACTGTCGGTCCAGCCGGCTCAGCGGTCCAACATTGGATCTGATGGTACCCAGTGGAACCGCCGGCTGGCAGGTAAACTACCTAACAGCCATGTTAGGTAGGAGGCTGTAACACACCCTTCAAGTCATCCTATTCTATTCCATCTTCTCTAAATGTCCAAATCATCTCATAAAACCCTACTCAGCCCTATGGATAATGCTCTTAGTAATCCCACACCTCCTCCTAATCTCCAAACTATGAATTCTCTGCATAATATTCGCACCACCCATTGCTATCAGACAACATCTCCACTGCCTCCAACCTCCTTCTAGCTGCAACATTCATAACTCATTCTTCACACTCATATAAGTGTTGGCACCACTAAAAGATAACCACTCTTATCCTGACTAGACTTAGTATTTTTTAAGTATTAGGATTAGTCTGCCTAAAATGCTGTGGCATGATAGTGGCTTTCTTTGTACTTAACAAATCAAAATCGTAATTACACATTATAACTTTTGCAAAGAAATAAAATCTATCTTTTTTTTACTATAATCTCATACATTCCCTTTTTTGCCTCCATGGATGGCTCACCTCCTTCCCTTCGTTAATTCTATGGTTCACCTGGTCTTTCATAGACCCATCTGCCAACAAGTCAACTCCCAAATATGTGAACACATACACTTCCTCCATACTCCCTCCTTCCAATTTGATATCCAATTTTTCATTGCATATATTGTTTGTTACCCTCATCACCTTGCTCCTTCCTATAACAATAATAATAATAATAACAACAACAACAAAAAATATAAAACTTTTATACAGTAGTCATCTCCCACCGAGGTACAGATACAAGGAAAAAAAAGAGAGAGCAAACACATTCACCATCACTCATTCAAATGGTGTTTTGTCAGAAGTGTGTACACATTACATTTGAGATTACCCTCCAAACTGCAACATCTCCTCCCCTCCTACACAATGCTGGCACTCTACAGTACTTCCTTCATCCAGGACTAAAGTCTGGCTAACTGATGTTCCTGAATTTTTATGTAAATATATGATTTGTTGCTCACACTCCGACAAGAAGTCAAGCCATAAAAGCCCATCATGTCAATTCACTTTAATCTAATATGTTCACACAAGTTAATTGTTGCTCAAACACCTAGCACTCAGTCTCTCCCTTACCACCTCCCTCCAGCCCTTCCTGGGATGATGACCTCTACCACCTCCCTCCCTCCAGCCCTTCCTGGGATGACCTCTGCCTCTCCTCTCTAGATTTATACACTCTCTAGTTAGTCAACCTATTCTGCTCCATCCATTCTAAATATCCAATCCTCCTCAACAACCCATCTTCATCCCATTGAATTATATCTCTGGTAACACCACACCATCTTCTAATTTTTATTCATGCGTGAGTGTGCTAGATATGAGTGGAGGTAAATTGTTTTTATGACTTGACATGCTGTTGGAGTGTGAGCAGTAACATTTATGAAGGGATTCAGTGATACTTGTTAGCCGGACTTGAGTCCTGGAGGTGCTAAGTACAGTGCCTGCACTCTGAGGAGAGGTGGAAATATGTTGCAGTCTCTGCATGCCTCTGGCAAAAGAGTGATGTGATGAAAGTGTTTCTTCTTTTTGGGTCACCCTGCCTCAGTGGAAAATGGCCGATGTGCTAGATGTGCTAAAAAAAAAAATCTGGATAATATTCACACCACACCCTCCTCCTCACTGCATTTGTTTTTCACAAATGCATCAACTTATCACTTATGGCTCATCTAGTTTTTTTTTATAAATCCATGTGCCAACATGTTCACTCCCAAATTTTTTAATATACTATTTAGTACCTCCACACTCCTTCCCTTTAATCTGATATCAAATCTTTCACTGCCTAGACTCTCTTACTCTCATCATCATGATCTTTTCTATATTCAAGTTTAATTTTCATCTTTTATACATCCTCCTAAAATTCCTTCACCTAAGCAGAAAAAGGAAAGTTTCTCTTTTTAAATTTATTAATTTATACAGGAGAAGGAGTTACTAGCACCTTGTTCCCGGTATTTTACTCGCCTCTTACGATACGTATGGCTTACGGAGGAAGAATTCTGTTCCACTTTCCCATGGAGAATAATAATAATAATATTAAATAATACCACTAATATTTATAATGTGACAGTGAAGAGTGAGAGGAAATCTTACCAGAGATGATGCCATCAGTGATGATCAAGAGAACAAAGTAGTTGTTACCATCCTGGTGAGACTGGGCAAACTTCGACACATGTTTGATCACTGGAGCAAAGTTGGTCGGACCAAACAAACCAACTGCAACAACATAACACCAGTATCTTAGAAAAAACTACATGTGGTAAATACAAAAGAATCTGTTTATAAACCAATACACAATTTATACAGCAAATTTTTTCTACAATTTACAAATAATCTGAACATAAGAGAGTGAAACTTGTGATGTTTCAGTCCAACTTGGGCCTTTAACTTGGACCACTGCCTAGTTAGTGGTCCATGTCAGACTGAAATGTAGTCATAAGTTTCGGTCTCCTAGGTACGAGTTATTTGTGAATTGTTCCAGTCACGGTATTGTGCCTTTTTGTTCTTCTAAATTTGTTAAATTTTAGGCCATCAAGACACAAACGATGTTTTATATTAAGGTCAGAGTTACTGTATTCCATTATTATAAACTTGTACAGTACGTACATACATATACAGCAGACTCCTGAGTAATACCAATCTGAATATATTTTTAATAAAATACTATTGAAATACTGTATTGTACCAAAGTTCATATTGTATGAGACGAAAACCAGTACAGCATGCAGAAAATTTAGGGAAAAACATGCATTGGCCTTTTTGCACATCAAATCTCTCACTGCAATTACCTATCATTTTTAGAGAGGTCATCTAGTGTTCCACTTGACATAAACACCCTCCAACACTCCAGTTGTCTTGTGGATGCTGTTATGGGGTTATAGGATGCATTAACTTTTTCAGGGTCCAGAGGCCAAATCTCAGAGTGACAGCCAGGGTCCAAGAATTTTCAAAAACATTTTTTGTTATTTTTTCTTATGAAATGGTAGAGAATCTTTTTTGAAGATAATACACCAAAAAGTACGAAATTTGATGGAAAACTGATGAAATTACGCTCTCGCAAATTTTGATGCGTCAACGATATTTACGCACTGGCGATTTTGCCAACTTTGACTCCCATTTAAGGCCAATTACATTATTCCAGTCGACCAAATTCTTGGCTATTTTGCTAGTATTACATCTATTTTATCGACTGAGCACAAGAAATCAAGCAGTCAACTGTTTCAACTATCCAATAAAGTGATCGGAAATTGGTAATTTGTCCTACACAAAATTCAAAATATTCAAATTTCAAAAGAGGATCCAGAATAAACAATGCAGGCATTCCTGGAACTAAACTAACAATTCCTCTGTTCATTAGTTACGTTTTCAGGCTTTACAAATGAATTCCATTTTTATTTTTTATTCACATAATGAATTTTTATTCACACCAAAAAATAGAAGATTTGCTGTTATACAATGTTGTAATAGTTGTATAAATAATATCAGCTGACACGTATTAGACTCGTGACGACATATGTTTACACTTGAACATTGGCAAAAATTGAACATTTCCGCTACTTTGAGCTCAGTTTCAAGCCATTTTCAGTACTAAGACCAATAAAAATCATCTCTATTTCTGTAATATATATTCCACTATCAAATGAGACCAAGAAATTGCGAATAAAACTGTAAAAAAAAAAAAATGAAAAAACACTGCAAAGTTGCTGTTTTAATCCAAAATTACGGTCGCAGTTTTTTTCTCTCATTATGCCCTGTGTGCTGCAGGATTTGTTTTATGTGGTGCACACTTACCACATAGATGTATTATCTCATATCTAGGCCAAAATTTACCTCTCACAGGTGCCCCAGTGGCCTGGTGGCTAAAGCTCTCACTTCACGCATGGAGGGCCCGGGTTCGATTCCCGGAGGGGTGGAAACATTTCGACGCGTTTCCTTACACCTGTTGTCCTGTTCACCTAGCAGCAAATAGGTACTTGGGTGTTAGTCGACTGGTGTGGGTCACATCCAGGGAGACAAAATTGAGGACCCCAATGGAAATAAGACAGACAGTCTTCGATGACGCACTGACTTTCTTGGGTTATCCTGGGTGGCTAACCCTCCGGGGTTAAAAATCTGAACAAAATCTTATCTCTTATCTTATCTGAGTGAGCTGAGCTCATGGCGTAGATCTACAGTTTAGATCCTGGCTTCAAAGCCGTAGATCTATGGGACAGACCCTGAAAGGGTTGAATCCTAGCAGTACTGGGGTAAATACCTATGTAGCAGGAAATGATTTTATTTGTAATACCTAGTTATACTGAACTGTTGGAGGCAAAACTGCCTTGATTCTCTCATAAAATTTGATCACACTTATGGGGAGAGGCAAAATGTGCTCCCAACAGTTCATTATAACCAGGTACGTACAGGCAACCCCCGGTTCTCGTCGGTAATCCGTACCAGAGGGCCCGTCGACCACCGGTTTGGTCGAACTCCAATTCTATTTTCCCCATAAGAAATTATGGAAATAAAATTAATCCATTTCAGACATCCAAAAGTATTAAAATAAAATATTTTTTTGAACTTTTTGACATTAAATTATACACAATTTTATGAAAAAGTAAGAAATAATAGTACAATAACATGTCACTTACATTTATTGAAGAGTTGTTGATGTGTGGAAGACGGGAGGAGGGGAGAAGATGGAGTAGTATGCTAGTGTTTGGAAGGGGAATTCCCTTCCATTAACACTGCAGGTGGCAAGTTCTTTTCTGGGGTTACTGGCCTTTTTCTTTGAATGCTACACTCCCTGCATGAATGCTACACTCCCTGCATGAATGTTACAGTCCCTGCATGAATGCTACAGTCCCTGCATGAATGCTACACTCCCTGCATGAATGCTACACTCCCTGCATGAATGCTACACTCCCTGCATGAATGCTACACTCCCTGCATGAATGCTACACTCCCTGCATGAATGCTACACTCCCTGCATGAATGCTACACTCCCTGCATGAATGTTACACTCCCTGCATGAATGCTACACTCCCTGCATGAATGCTACACTCCCTGCATGAATGCTACACTCCCTGCATGAATGCTACACTCCCTGCATGAATGTTACACTCCCTGCATGAATGTTACACTCCCTGCATGAATGCTACACTCCCTGCATGAATGCTACACTCCCTGCATGAATGCTACACTCCCTGCATGAATGCTACACTCCCTGCATGAATGCTACACTCCCTGCATGAATGCTACACTCCCTACATGAATGCTACACTCTCTGCATGAATGCTACACTCCCTGCAACACTCTTTACCACAGGCTTGGCACTAGGAGCTTTCTTGGGGCCCATGGTGGCTTATTTAGCAGTTGCAAGCACTAAAAACAGTGGAATAATGACAGTATACTGGTATGAATGCGTGGGTGGTGGTCGCTCTCGCTTGTAAACAATAGCAGTGACACTCCGTGGAGTGCCCGGGCCCAGCTGGGCCAACGCGTACGCGTCCAGGACGAATAGCCAACTCGTCCAACTCCGAGCAGATCGCCTAATACCGAGCCAAAATTCTCGTAAAAAAACCTGTCGAACACCAATTTGGATGACCTCTGACGCCGTCGAGCACCGGGGGTTGACTGTATTACAAATAACATAATTACCTGCTACATAAGTACTGACCCAGGTACTGCTAGGATTTAGTGGGTCCTATAACTCCATAACAATGCATAACATGCCTTACACAGTCCTGCTATTATTTATGCAATTTTCAATCTTTTCATCACCTTATCTCTTGATGAAAATGACAAAAGAGCAACATTTAAGTATCTATATTGCCCAAACATTTCATCTGCACATTAGGCTTTGCCAGTCAAAAACAGGCAAATATAACACTAGAAAGAACAGTTGAAGTAGTTTTGATATGATCAGTCTATCAGCCTTGGTATGAGGTGGTCAGTCCCTCAAGCCTAAACCACAGACAATGTGTCCTGACCATATATAGTGAAGCAGAGGCAAAGCAGCTGAAAATCACGTAACACCTGGGCATGCCCACTAGTGCAAGTAGATCATGCTATGCACAGGTTTAGCAAAGGAGCTTCTGTACAAGATACCATGGTGTTATTGTATCAGACAAGTATCATATTATTGATGGTACAGTGGTCCCCCGAGTTACGTACATCCCGGAAATCGTACAATTATGTAAGTATAATCCTAGGTAGTAGGTTGGTAAACAGCAATCGCCCAGGGAGGTACTACCATCCTGCCAAGTGAGTGTAAGACTAAAGCCTGTAATTGTTTTACATGATGGTAGGATTGCTGGTGTCTTTTTTCTGTCTCATAAACATGCAAGATTTCAGGTACATCTTGCTACTTCTACTTACACTTAGGTCAAACTACACATTCATGTACAAGCATATATATACACACCCCTCTGGGTTTTCTTCTATTTTCTTACTAGTTCTTGTTCTTATTTCCTCTTATCTCCATGGGGAAGTGGAACAGAATTCTTCCTCCGTAAGCCATGCGTGTCGTAAGAGGCGCCTAAAATGCCTGGAGCAAGGGGCTAGTAACCCCTTCTCCTGAATAAATTACTAAATGTAAAAGGAGAAACTTTCGTTTTTCCTTTTGGGCCACCCTGCCTCGGTGGGAAACGGCTGACGTGTTGAAAGAAAGAAAGAATGTAAGTATAATATTGTAAGTGCTTGTGGAAGTGTATTTTTGGGGGTCTGAAATAGACTAACCTACGTGACATTTTTCCTTAAGGGAGTAAATTCGTTCGGTAATGGCGCTTGAGCAGGCTTCTGGAGTGAAGTTTTTACGATACTCGGGGGACCACTGTATACAATATCGACAAATTGATAAGTAAGACGTGTAATACCTGGGTAGTTTTGCTGCCAAAACTTTTCACATGCACTATGGCTTCTTGAATACAGGTGAATATAACACTGGAGACAGTTGAAATAGTAATTTTTGAGGGGAAACATCTCGGCAACAAAGATACCCAAATGCTGTACTTGCAGCCTGGTCACAGACTGGGCCATGGGAGAATTGATCCCTGAAACCCTCTCTAGGTATATTCCAGGTATCAACTTGTCGGTATTGTTTATCAATAATAGGATTCTGAAGAGAAGTTGCAGAGGGTGGCTGATGAGTTTGGTAAGGGTATGCAAAAGAAGGAAATTAAATGTGAATATAGGAAAGAGTAAGGTGATGAGGATAACAAGTGGACGTGTCAATGAAAGAACAGTGAATCATAGAATTGACAAGGAGAAAAAGGTGAGTGGTGTACTGAGGAGTCTGTGGAGACAAAGAAACTTTATTCATGAAAGCAAAGAGGGGATTGTATGAGAGTATAGTTATACCAACGCTCTTGTATGGTTGTGAAACATGGGTTGTGAATGTTGCAACAAGGAGAATGCTGGAGGTAGAGGAGATATCATGTCTGAGGGCAATGTGTGGTGTGCATATAATGCAGAGAATCCGTAGTTTGGAGATTAGGAGGAGGTGTGGGATTACCACAACTATTATCCAGAGGGCTGAGGAATGGTTGTTGAGATGGTTTGGACATGTAGAGAGGATGGAACAAAATAAAATGACTTCAAGAGCATATAAATCTGTAGTGGAGGGAAGGTGGGGTAGGGGTCAGCCTAGGAAAAGTTGGAGGGAGGGGGTAAAGGAGGTTTTGTGTGCAAGGGGCTTGGACTTCCAGAAAGTGTGCGTGAACGTGTTACATAGGAGCAAATGAAGACAAATGGTTTTTAGGACTTGACCTGCTGTTGGAGAGTAAGCAAGGTAACATTTATGAAGGGATTCAGGGAAACCGGCAGGCCGGACTTGAATCCTGGAGATGGGAAGTACAGTGCCGGCACTCTGAAGGAGGGTTGTTAATGTTGCAGTTTTATAACTGTAGTGTAAGCACGCCTCTGGCAACACAGTGATGAAGTGAATGATGATGAAAGTTTTTCTTTTTCACGGCACCCTGCCTTGGTGGGAGACAGCTGATGTGTTAATAAAATAAAAAAATAATAGGATACCTTACATCTTCCATATATTACGTCCTCTCCTTAATGTGATCCTAACAAATTATTATGCTGAACAATTCTTTCAGCCTGCATTATCCCTGTCCTAGTCTATCATTCCTTCATGTACCTAGCTTTATTCTTAATATATCACTGATATTAATTCTTTAACTGAATTACTAAATACCTGCAATATAATAAAAACTATGTATTCTTATTCTCATATACTTTTAATCATAATTTAGTTTTAAGGCTGCTCAAAATGCCTTGCATAATAAGGGATTTTGTATAAAGTAGTTTATATATGTCAGTCACTCTAATTGTAAAATATACTGTTCTCCACTTTATAGAAATAAAATTTCTTTGTTTATTAACCATTTCACCCAAGATATATATTAGTGATGCTGGAAGTGCAAAGCAGAGAATAAACAAGCAAGTATGAGAGTTATGAAAATAAGAGATCTTAGATATACAGTCAACCCTCCGTTTTCGTGTATCTCTGTTTTCGTGTGTTTCAGTTTTCGAGCAGTTTTTTTGGGGGAAATTTTACTTCCGTTTTTGGTGATTACCTCCGTTTTTGTGCTTGGTACGGAACCTGTCCACCAGTGCCCCGCACATACAAAGCCCGCTAGACCGCCACCCACGCACATTATCACGCAGTGTAGCATTGTTTATGCTTGAGTGAACATCATCCCAGGAGTTCATACAAAACATTTATATTAACAATTCATTATTTTTGGCCCTTGATTATTGTGTGTGACTACTAAATAAGCTACCATGGGCCCAAAGAAAGCTCCTAGTGCCAGTTCTTTGGTAAAGAAAGTGAGAAACACGATGGAATTTAAGAGTGTAGCAGGCATGCAGGGAGTGTAGCAGGCATGCAGGGAGTGTAGCATGCATGCATACAGGGAGTGTAGCATGCATGCAGGGAGTGTAGCATGCATGCAGGGAGTGTAGCAGGTATGCAGGGAGTGTAGCAGGTATGCAGGGAGTGTAGCAGGTATGCAGGGAGTGTAGCAGGTATGCAGGGAGTGTAGCATGCATGCCGGGAGTGTAGCAGGCATGCAGGGAGTGTAGCAGGCATGCAGGGAGTGTAGCAGGCATGCAGGGAGTGTAGCAGGTATGCAGGGATTGTAGCAGGCATGCAGGGAGTGTAGCAGGTATGCAGGGAGTGTAGCAGGTATGCAGGGAGTGTAGCAGGTATGCAGGGAGTGTAGCAGGTATGCAGGGAGTGTAGCATGCATGCCGGGAGTGTAGCATGCATGCAGGGAGTGTAGCAGGTATGCAGGGTGTAGCAGGTATGCAGGGAGTGTAGCAGGTATGCAGGGAGTGTAGTAGGTATGCAGGGAGTGTAGCAGATAGGGAGGGAGTGTAGCAGGCATGCAGGGAAGTGACCCCGGATAAGGACTTGTACCTAAATTCCTTATAGATTCCTTATAGAAGGGGATTCCAGTCTCATCTGCACAGCAATGGAGGCTGGGCGTTTGGCGGGCTAGCTCCGGGATTTTCAAGGATAGCTCCTGATCAAAGAGGCTGACCAGGTCACGACTAAACAGGACTCTGTGTGAATTGTCTGGGAAGATTCCAAAGCAGCAAGAGGACATCCCAGTGCATCGTTTCAGCATAAACAGTGGAAGTTTGTGCAGTTTGTGAGGGTTGGGGCTGAGTGTGTCCCAAGTCAGGAGGGAGCAGACATTGCCTCCTCCCCCACGCCTGCTGGGGGGAAGGGGGCGGGGTGTGTTGGCTGCCCAGTGTTTGGTGAACAGTGACCCTCTCATAACCCCTCACCCCTGTTCCTCACCCACCCAACTCCAAGCGTCGGCGATGGCGGGGGGATGGGGGGGGTGCTGGGATCGTGGGAGCTTCCACTGCAGGGACAGCGCCGTGGAATTCGACTATGAGGTAGATGTCAGGTGTGCCACAGGCGGTGTGCACTCGGTTCCTCAGGCTTTGGCATCCGTGCGCACGGTGGTTGTCTTGGAGCCCAAGGGGCTCCATGTGGGAGCGGCCAGCAGCGCCTCTCAGCGGACGGAGGGCCTGGGATCTGTAATCAAATTGGCATCCACCTGGGATCTGCAATCAAACTAGCATCCACCAGGACATTGACATGTCCCCAGGGCTGCTCTCCCTCGGGCTGCTAGCGATGGTGCTCCTGCAAGCAGTAGATCCTGGTGCAACCTGCTGCTGTTTGCAATGGCTGTCTGGCTGTCCTGCCGAAGAGGGGCAGGCACCTTGCAACATTTGTTGTTGGGGCAATGGATGCATTCCCTAGAATATTGCTCATTACTCTGTCATTTGTTTACCATGTATGGACGTGTTTATGATTCATTACCTTTGTAACTGTCATGATTGTGACCAGCACTACCTGAAGCTCATTACCTTTGCAACTTGTCATGATTGTGACCAGCTCTACCTGGAGCTCATTACCTTTGCAACTTGTCATGATTGTGACCAGATCTAGTTCATTACAGCTGTAACTTGTTCAGCTATCAAAACTTTGGAGTCCAGTCTCTGGACCAATTATGTACCTCTGTAATCTTTTGACTACTGCCCACAGGATGGGTATAGGGTGCATAATAAAGATATTAAACTTAAACTATTAAACTAAGGGGATTCCCCTTCCAAACAATAGCCTCTCTTCCCTCTCTTCCATCCAGCAACATCAGTCTTCAATAAAGGTAAGTGTCACATTGAGTTCATTCATTTGTGCATGTAAATCTATCTTTAAGGCCCCCCAATTTTTTTTTTTTCAAACTTCTGGGTTTCTGGAATGGATTAATTGAATTTCCATTATTTCTTATGGGGAAAATGGTTTCAGTTTTCGTGTGTTTCAGTTTTAGTGCATCCCTCAGGAACGGATTAAGCACGAAAACGGAGGGTTGACTGTACATGACCTTTGGTGTCAACAAATCAACAATTCAAATAGAGTAATTAGAAATAATGAGATGAAGATATGAGCTTGGGCAATGAGTAATCCAGATTATGACTGCCTGAAAACATTGTCAAATATGTCAGCACAACTAAGAAAAAAGGTTAATGAATATGTGGACTGAGCAGAAACAAAGGTGCCCCGTTTAGTGCCCTCTTAACCATTTCAGTGGTCGTCACGTAAAACTATGTCATTGAAGCCAGGGTCCCTCACGTAGTTCTTCATGAGCTTAGCTCACTCAGGTAAGCTGTGAGTGGTAAATTTTGCCATAGATATGCAGTGGCCATATGGATGGTTAAAAACAGCAACTTTTAAGTGTTTTCTTGGATGGTTTTTATAGCTTTATTCACTGTTTCTTAGTATCATTTTATAGAATGGAAGACATACAATTGATGTGGAGATGATTCTGATTGGTTTCATTACCAGAAGCACCTTGAAAATGAACTCAAAGTAGCAGAAATATTAGATTTTTGCAGACATTCCTGAGGACGGGCAAAGCCTCCTTACACCACCCCATCTGTTTTATGAGTTTTTAATAGGTCTGATCCAATTGTTGCAACACTGTAAATCATAACCAATTATTCCTGGTTATATTTATTGATTAAGAATTCAAAATGGAAGGCAAATTTAATACAGGAGGACTGGGGATGTGATTAATGAACAGAGGAAATGTTTTTTTAGTGCTAGGAATATTTACACTGTTTATTTTGGACACTAAACTGATGTTTTTTTAATTTTCTGCAACATTAGTCAAATTACTAATTTCTGTGTATTTTATAGGATAGTTGAAATGGTTAAATGGGTGGTATCTTGTGCTCAATCAATAAAACGGAAGTCATACCAGTGAAATTGCTAAGAATTTGGTTGAATGGACTCAAAAGTTTGCAAAATCATCGATGCGTAAATTACACCATGACCACTAACTCTGCACCCACCTAAATCAATAAGTTTTCCATCACATTTCTTATTTTTTTTTCTTTTGTTATTACCTACCATTTAAGAAGATTTTTTTTTTTTAAAAAGTGGACATGGAGATCAATATTAATTTCAGGGGTATGGACTGTGGAAGAGTTAATAAGGAAGAATGCCTCATTATATCAGTGTGTGAGCAGGAAGGAAAGTTTTAGACAGTTTAATTGGTTTAACCCTTTGACTGTCGGAGACCCCTTTCTGAATCTGTCATTCTATGTCGGGAAATATTTGAAAAAAAAAAAATTATTTTTTCTTATCAAAATGTTAAGATTATTTTTCTGATTGTTTTTATCCTAAAAACAGATTTTTGCCATCAATACTTACTGAGATATGGAGGTGTAAAGTTGGCAGAAAATGAGCCGCATATGGCAACAGTGGCGAATGCCACTCACTCGGTAAACATTTGTTTACTTCCATTCGTTGATTTCTTGTTTTTTCACTCGGTAAACATTTGTTTACTTCCATTCGTAGATTTCTTGTTTTTTCACTATTTTCCTTTTTTACGTAACTTATGTGGCCTGTGAGACCAAGGTAAGGTGCAATGTATATATATACATTCGTTGTATGCAACACAATAGTAGCATAAACATTAGTATCTTTATATTGTTTACAAAACTTGTTTACACAAACCAACAATACAAAAAAATCTTTATTACTATTGTTCTATAATATATATACAAATGTACAGTCACTGGACATGTTCATAGACGTTCTGCAGCTTGTGGAACGCTTTGAAACATGGTTCCATGCACAGTGGTGTTTTACATTCCTCACACATAAAACGAGTGTCTCTGCATTTTTGTGGGCGTATTTTTGTATATGCACAGACAAAACATCTCTTCTGAGCAGTTTTCTTCAAAGTAGCAGCAGGCAGTTGTGTTAGGTAGTTATCCTAGGTTGATGGTCGTCTGGGTCGTCATTCCTTCCTTCCTTCCTATATTCCTTCTTACCTACCTACCTTCCTTCCTTCCTTCCTTCCTTCCTACCTACCTACCTACCTTCCTTCCTTACTACCTTTCATCTCGTCCTTCCTTTCTTCCTTCTGGTTTCTATATATACACACACAGTCACTGGACACGTGCCTAGAACTGCTATAAGCTTCTGGAAGCTGGTTGTTGTGTCTGGGTCATCATTCCGACCTTCCTTCCTTCCTACATTCCTTCTAACCTTCCTTCCTTCCTTCCTTTCATCTCGTCCTTCCTTTCTTCCTTCCTTCTGGTTTCTATATATACACATATATAATCACTGGACACTTCATAGAATTGCTATTAGCTTCTGGAAGCTGGTTGTTGTTTTTGGGTCGTCATTCCTTCCTTCCTTCCTTCCTGCCTTCCTTCCTGCCTACCTTCCTTCCTGCCTACCTTCCTTCCTGCCTTCCTTCCTACATTTCTTCCTTCCTACCTACCTACCTTCCTTCCTTCCTTCCTTTCATACCGTCCTTCCTTCTTTTCATCTCCTTCCTTCCTTCTGGTTTTTTTTATATATACGCATATACGTATAGTCACTTGACACTTCATAGAACTGATAATAGCTTCTGGAAGCTGGTTGTTGTGAGTGTGTGGACTTATAAATATGCTGAGTCAGGGTGCGGCTGCTGTCAAAATGACATATTATACCACCACTCTCCACCCTCACTGCCTTGTCAACACCCATGGGGTCCTATGCTCTTCTTCCCCACAGTCCTTCCTACCTACTTACATACCAACTTACGTACCTACTTACGTACCTACTTGCTTACCTACTTGCTTACCTACTTGCTTACCTACTTGCTTACCTACTTGCTTACCTACTTGCTTACCTACTTACTTACCTACTTGCCTACCTACTTACCTACTTACCTACCTACTTACTTGCCTACCTACTTACCAACCTATTGCTATTGTTCTATGATATATATACACATATATAATGACTGGACACTCCATCAACTTCACTTAGCGCTTGAAGCTGTGTGTGTGGACATCTAAATTTGCTGAGTCAGGGTAAGGCAGCTGTCAAAATGACATATTATACCATTACTCACCACCCTCACACTGCCTGTCAACCTGTCAACACAAAAGGGGACCCATGTCTTCTTCCCCACAACCTCCTTCCTAGCTTCCTTTCTTCCTTCATTCCTTTCTTACATATTTCCTTCCTCTCATCTCTTCCTTTCTTCGTCTCATCTCTTCCTTCCTTCCTCTCATCTCTTCCTTCCTACCTTCCTTTCTTCCTTCATTCATTCCTTCCTTTTTTTCTTCCTTCCTTTCTTACTCCTTTTGTAACTTCCTTCCTTTCTTACTCCTTTTGTAACTTCCTTCCTCTCATCTCTCCTTCCTTTCTTTCTTACTTCTTTTGTTCCTTCCTTCCTCTCATCTCTCCTTCCTTTCTTTCCTTCTTCTTTTGTTCCTTCCTTCCTCTCATCTCTCCTTCCTTTCTTTCTTTCTTCTTTCCTTCCTTCCTTCCTCTCATCTCTTCTTTCCTTCCTTACACTCATCTCTTCTTTCCTTCATTCCTTCCTCACATCTCTTTCTTCCTTCCTTCCTTCTGGTATCCTGGGCATTGCTTTCGGTCACAAACTCCTCAAAACCATGAAATTTATCTTCAGAGACACTTCCATCTGTGTTAGAACTATCATTGAGAAAGAGAAATGTCCCAGATGCGCCAAGGAGTCAAATAATTCTTACCACTAGGCATGCTGAACAAGGACTACTGAAATGGTGTTCCCACAATGCACCAGTGGCTGCCCAATTTTTTTATACTGCGCACACTGACCACACAGACCCATTCTCTCACATGTGGGCCTACCAGCTTTCTCCTGCTTGATTTGAGGCCACTAGAATTTAGGCGTATAAATACGTCCGAAACATTGGCTCGTAAGACGTATACGTATATACAGTCATCCCTCGGTTTTCGGTTTTAATCCGTTCCAGATGGATCGGCTAAAACCAAAATCGGCGAAAACCAAAACTATTTTCCCCATAAGAAATAATGGAAATTCAATTAATTCGTTCTAGAAGTTTGGAAATTTTTTTTTTGGGGGGCCTTAAAGATAGATTTACATGCACAAATGAATGAACTCTATGTGGCACTTACCTTTATTGAAGACTGATGTTGCTGGATGGAAGAGAGGGAGGAGTGGAGAGGAAGAGACCCTATTTTTGGAAGGGAATCCTTCCATAAGGAATTTAGGTACCAAGTCCTTATCTGGGGTCACTTCCTGCATGCCTGCTACACTCCCTGCATACCTGCTACACTCCTGCATACCTGCTACACTCCTGCATACCTGCTACACTCCTGCATACATGCTACACTCCTGCATACATGCTACACTCCCTGCATACCTGCTACACTCCCTGCATACCTGCTACACTCCCTGCATACCTGCTACACTCCTGCATACCTGCTACACTCCTGCATACCTGCTACACTCCCTGCATACCTGCTACACTCCCTGCATACCTGCTACACTCCCTGCATACATGCTACACTCCCTGCATACATGCTACACCCCTGCATACATGCTACACCCCCTGCATACCTGCTCACCCCTGCATACCTGCTACACTCCCTGCATACCTGCTACACTCCCTGCATACCTGCTACACTCCCTGCATACCTGCTACACTCCCTGCATACCTGCTACACTCCCTGCTACATGCTACACTCCTGCATACATGCTACACTCCTGCATACCTGCTACACCCCCTGCATACATGCTACACTCCTGCATACCTGCTACACTCACTGCATACATGCTACACTCCCTGCATTCATGCTACACTCCCTGCATACATGCTACACTCCCTGCATACATGCTACACTCCCTGCATACATGCTACACTACCTGCATTCATGCTACACTCCCAGCATACATGTTACACTCCCTGCATACATGCTACACTCCCTGCATACCTGCTACACTCCCTGCATACATGCTACACTCCCTGCATACCTGCTACACTCCCTGCATACATGCTACACTCCCTGCATACATGCTACATTCCCTGCATTCATGCTACACTCCCTGCATACCTGCTACACTCCCTGCATACCTGCTACACTCCCTGCATACATGCTACCCTCCCTGCATACATGCTACACTCCCTGCATACCTGCTACACTCCCTGCATACATGCTACACTCCCTGCATACCTGCTACACTCACTGCATACATGCTACACTCCCTGCATTCATGCTACACTCCCTGCATACCTGCTACACTCCCTGCATACATGCTACACTCCCTGCATACATGCTACACTACCTGCATTCATGCTACACTCCCAGCATACATGTTACACTCCTGCATACATGCTACACTCCCTGCATACCTGCTACACTCCCTGCATACCTGCTACACTCCCTGCATACATGCTACACTCCTGCATACATGCTACACTCCCTGCATACATGCTACACTCCTGCATACATGCTACACTACCTGCATTCATGCTACACTCCCAGCATACATGTTACACTCCCTGCATACATGCTACACTCCCTGCATACCTGCTACACTCCCTGCATACCTGCTACACTCCCTGCATACATGCTACACTCCCTGCATTCATGCTACACTCCCTGCATACCTGCTACACTCCCTGCATACCTGCTACACTCACTGCATACATGCTACACTCCCTGCATACCTGCTACACTCCCTGCATACCTGCTACACTCCCTGCATACATGCTACACTCCCTGCATACATGCTACACTACCTGCATTCATGCTACACTCCCAGCATACATGCTACACTCCCTGCATACCTGCTACACTCCCTGCATACATGCTACACTCCCTGCATGGCTGCTACACTCTTAAACTCCATCGTGTTTCTCACTTTCTTTACCAAAGGACTTGCACTAGGAGCTTTCTTTGGGCCCATGGTAGCTTATTTAGTAGTCACACACAATAATCAGGGGCCAAAAACAATGAATTGTTAATAAATGTTTTGTATGAACTCCTGGGGTGATGTTCACTCAAGCATAAACAATGCTAGACTGCGTGACAATGTGCGTGGGAGGTGCTGGGGGGTGCGTGGGTGGCGGGCCTACGGCCTTTGTATGCGCGCGGCACTGGTGGACAGGTCCCATACAGTCGGCGAAAACTAAAACAATCGGCGAAAACTGAGACAAATTTTCCCTGAAAAAAGTCGGCGAAAACCAAATTTGGCGAAAACTGGGACAATCGAAAACTAAGGGATGACTGTACGTCCGAAACAGTCAAAGGGTTAAAATGCACTTTCAGCTGCATAATATAAAATTTAGTGGGAAAAATGCATCAGCTGACCATGTTGCCACCAGGAATTTTCCTGCCTGGCTGGAAGAAATTTCTGAGGGTGGCTATGGGACAACAGCAAGTATAAGAAAACTACACCTAGCTTCAAAGCAGCAAAGGTAGAATATTTCTGCTACATATTTTGAAGCCAATTTCCAGCTACATCTGGTCCTGGAATCAACTGAAATAATCTCTATTTCAGTAGCATGTCTTCCATTCTATCAAATAATAACACGAAACAGCCAATAATACCATAAAAACCATCCTAAAAAGTACCTTGAAGTTGATATTTAAACAAAGCACAAAGTCAGAGTTTTGCTTTTCCCATCATGCATCAAACATGGAAGGACTTTTTTTTTATGCTGTGGACACTCACTGCACAGACCCATTCTCTCACTTTTATTTTTTCAACAAACTGGCCGTATCCCACCAAGGCAGGGTGACCCAAAAAGAAAAACAAATGTCTTTCTTTTAACATTAAGTAATTTATACAGGAGAAGGGGTTACTAGCTCCCTGCTCCTGGCATTATAATCACCTCTTACATCACGCATGGGTTATGGAGGAAGAATTCTTTTCCACTTACCCATGGAGATAAGAGGAATTAAAGAGGAAATAAAATGAAGAAAACCCAGATGGGTATGTAAATATATATGCATGTACATGCATGTGTAGTGTGACCTAGGTGTAAGTAGAAGTAGCAAGATATACAGTAGGGACCCACTTTACTGCGTTTCGCATTACGGCATTCCGCTAATACAGACATTTCAAATTATGACCAAAACTCACTATACGGCTCCCCCACCTGACTTTCTAATATGGTCACTGCGCCCCACCCTACTTGTTTACATTCTCCGTGAGCACCGCGTCTTTCCATCATGTCTGAAAACTTTCCAAAATTTCAAGTTTTAAAGTTATTTCATGTTTTATATATACAGTGGACCCACGGTTTATGTACTGCTCCAAACTCGAACAATTATGTAAGTGTATTTTTTTAAGTGCTTGTATAAGTGTATTTTTGGGGGTCTAAAAGGACTAATCAAATTTACATTATTTCTTATGGGAACAAATTCGTTTGGTAACGGCACTCGAACAGCATTCTGGAACGAATTATGGCCGTTAAACGGGGGTCCACTGTACTCTGATAATTATACTTATGTACACCTGTACCTAAATAAACTTACACACTGTGCTGGCATGCAGTCACACATTAAAATCACTAAGAGTGTCTCATTAGTCCTGGGACTTCATATTAATAATGTTGCAAGTGTATGGAATAGGTAGTAAGTTACTGAATGCTGTAAAGAGTTTTTATGAGGATAGTGAGGCTCAGGTTAGGGTGTGTAAGAGAGAGGGAGATTACTTCCCAGTAAAAGTAGGTCTTAGACAGGTATGTGTAATGTCACCATGGTTGTTTAACCCTTTCGGGGTCGGTGCCATACTAGTACGTTTTACGAGCAGGGGTCGGTGCCGTACTAGTACGCGTAAATTCTAGCGGCCTCAAATTAAGCAGGAAACAGATGGTAGGCCAACATATGAAAGAATGGGTCTATGTGGTCAGTGTGCACAGTATAAAAAAAAATCCTGCACCACACACTGCATAATGAGAAAACTAAAACTCCGACCATTTTTTTTCGTTTAAAACAGCGACTTTGCAGTCTATTTTCGTATGGTATTTATTGATGTACAGTGGTACCCCGACTTACGATGGTCCCCAAACTCACCCTTTTATGCAAGTTTATTTTTTTAAATGCTTTTGTAAGTGTAATTTTTGGGGTCTAAAAGGACTAGTCTATTTTACATCATTTCTTATGGAGATAAATTCGTTTGGTAATGGCACTTGAACAGCATTCTGGAATGAAAAAATATCGTAAGTCGGGGTACCACTGTATTCTCGTTTTCTTGGTCTCATGTGATAGAATGGAAGATATATTACAGAAATAGAGATGATTTTGATTGGTTTGACAATGACAAGTACCTTGAAATTGAGCTCAAAGTAGCGAAAATGTTCAATTTTCGCCGATGTTCAAGAGTAAACAAATCACACCATGCATCCAATACACATCAACTGGAGTCTAATATTCTTGCACAAGTGCGCTGATATTAGTTATACCATTTTTACAATGATGCAGTTGCATACATAACAGTAAATCTTCTATTTTTTGTGAGAATAAAAATTCAAAATGGAAAGCAAAAGTAATGTAAGAGGGGTCTGGAGACGTGACTAATGAACAGAGAAGATGTTATTTTAGTGCCAGGAATGTCTGCCTTGTTTATTCTGGACCCTATTTTGAAACTGGCATCGTTTGAAATTTGTGTGAAATTGCCCAAATTGTCATTTTCTGACCACTATTTTGGGTACTAGTTGAAATTGGTAAATAGGTTTCTTGTACTCAATCGATAGAAGAAATGGATTTCTAGTGAAATAGCTATGATTTTAGTGGACTGGAACATTGGAATTGGCCAAAAATAGGGCTCAAAGTGGGTGAAATCGCCGATGCATAAACAACTTCGAGACCGATAACTTCGCGAGAGCATAATTCCGTAAGTTTTCGATCAAATTTCAAACTTTTGGTGTCGTTATGATCGGAAAAAGATTCTCTATCATTTCATAAGATTTTTTTTTTCCAAAAAATTTTCGACCCTGAGAACGTGTTTCCGAGAAGGCCTGTCGACCCCCAAAGGGTTAATATATTTATAGATGGGATTGTAAAAGAGGTAAATGCTAGGGTGTTGGGGAGAGGAGTGGAATTAAATTATGGGGAATCAAGTACAAAATGGGGGTTGACACAGTTACTTTTTGCTGATGATACTGTGCTTATAGGAGATTCTAAAGAAAAGTTGCAAAGGTTAGTGGATGAGTTTGGGAGGGTGTGTAAAGGTAGAAAGTTGAAAGTGAACAAAGATAAGAGTAAGGTGATGAGGGTCTCAAACGATTTAGATAAAGAAAAATTGGATATCACATTGGAGAGAGGGAGTATGGAAGAAGTGAATGTTTTCAGATATTTGGGAGTTGAATTATCAGTGGATGGGTTTATGAAGGATGAGGTTAACCATAGAATTGATAAAGGAAAAAAGGTGAGTTGTGCGTTGAGGTATCTGTGGAGACAAAAAATGTTATCTATGGAGGCAAAGAAGGGAATGTATGAAAGTATAGTGGTACCAACACTCTTATATGGGTGAAGCTTGGGTTGTAAATGCTGCAGCTAGGAGGAGGCTGGAGGCAGCGGAGATGTCCTGTCTAATGGCAATGTGTGGTGTAAATATTATGCAGAGAATTCGGAGTGTGGAAATTAGGAGGAGGTGAGGAGTTACTAAAAGTATTAGTCAGAGGGCTGAAGAGGGGTTGTTAAGGTGGTTTGGTCATTTAGAGAGAATGGATCAAAGTAGAATGACTTGGAGAGCATATAAATCTGAAGGGGAAGGAAGGAGGGGTAGGGGTTGTCCTCGAAAAGGTTGGAGGGAGGGGGTAAAGGAGGTTTTGTGGGCAAGAGGCTTGGACTTCCAGCAAGCATGTGTGAGCGTGTTAGAAAGGAGTGAATGGTGACGAATGGTTTTTGGGACCTGACGAGCTGTTGGAGTGTGAGCAGGGTAATATTTAGTGAAGGGATTCAGATTTAGCCGGACTTGAGTCCTGGAAATGGGAAGTATACAATGCCTGCACTTTAAAGGAGGGGTCTGGGATAGTGACAATTTGGAGGGACTATTCTAAATTGTAGTATCTGAGCGCCTTTGCAAAGACAGTGATTATGTATGAGTGAGGAGAAAGTGTTGAATGATGATGAAAGTATTTTCTTTTTGGGGATTTTTTCTTTCTTTTTGGGTCACCCTGCCTCGGTGGGAGACGGCCGACTTGTTAAAAAAAAAATAATAATAATCAGAGGCGCATTAAATGTCGTACATTACATTAATATAAACATTTTCATTAATCCATCTATGATATTTTTCAAAATTATATAATAAACACTCTACATAACATATAAACATGATAAGTACACCCCCCAGTAGAACAAATTAACATAAATATGAGATGTTAGGTGAAGATGAATGTGTATGAGCCAAAACCAGATGTGTTCGTCTGCTTGTTTACATACCCCATGTCTCTCTCCTCTCTCATTTACTCGTTCTCTCTCTCTCTCTCTCTCTCATTTATTCGTTTTACCACATTTACTCGCCTCTCATTCCACATTAAGACTACAAATGTAGTAAGGTAAGCAATGAGTGTACTGTACATGCATTTTATCGCTCTAGGGTGCTTTAAATGTCGTAGTATATTACGTGTGGGTGGGGTGGCCTGGCTGGCTACCATACCTCCCACACTTGATTTCTTATAATAAATACTACTCACCACTCACCCTACAGTAAGACTACAAATATTTTAAGGTAAGTAATGAGTGTACTGTGTGTGCATTTTACTTTTTATTGTTTTTAACCCTTTGACTGTTTCTGTTGTATATACGTATACGTCTTACAAGCCAGTGTTTTTGACATAATACGCCAAAATTCTGGCGGCTTCAAATCAAGCGGGAGAAAGCTGGTAGGCCCACATGCGAGAGAATGGGTCTGTGTGCGCAGTATAAAAAAATCCTGCAACACGCAGTGCATAATGAGAAAAAAAACCTCCCACCGTGTTTTTGGATTAAATCGCCGACTTTGAGGTGTTTTTTCGTATAGTATTTATGGTTGTATTCTCGTTTTCTTGGTCTCATTTGATAGAATGGAAAACATATTACAGAAATAGAGATGATTTTGATTAGTTTCATGATGAAAAGGACCTTGAAATTGAGCTTAAAATAGCAAAAATGTTCGATTTTTGCCAATGTTCAGGAGTAAACAATAAGTGTCCATCTGGCCATTCTAATATGCAGTCATTAATGGGTTGACATTATTTATACAATTATTACAATAATGCAGTAGTCTGCATAACAGTAAATCTTCTATTTTTTGTGTGAATAAAAATTTAAAATAGAAAGCAAGAGTAATATAAGAGGGGCCTGGAGATGTGACTGATGAACAGAGAAAATGTTATTTTAGTGCTAGGAATGTCTGCATTGTTTATTCTGGACCCTATTTTGAAATTGACATCTTTTTTATTTTGCATAAAATTGGCCAAATTGCCAATTTCTGACCACTTTATTGGGTAGTTGAAATCGGTAAATTGGCGGTTTTTTGTACTCAATCGATAGAACAAATGGAGTTCTAAAGAAATAGCTATGAGTTTGGTCGACTGGAACAATGCAATTGGCCGAAAATAGGGCTCAAAGTCGGCGAAATCGCCGATGCGTACATATCGCCGAGATCACTAACTTTGCAAGAGCGTAATTCCATAAGTTTTCCATCAAATTTCATACTTTTGGTGTCATTACCATCGGGAAAAGATTGTCTATCATTTCATAAGAAAAAATAAAATTTTTTTTAATATTTTGCGACATAGAATAACTGTTTCAGAAATGGGCTTGCAACAAAACAAAACAACAAACAAAACAAATTTTATTTCATTGCAGGTTACATGGGTATTGGAAGTTACAATGTAAATTGAGTGCAAGGAGAGCCACTGACATGCCATGGCATTAGTACAGCCTCTCCTCACTTAGCGACGTACTCGTTTACCGACGACTCGGACTTATAACGGGCTCTCTGACCAGTATGCATACCTAAATAATGTATTTTAGAGCTGATTTCCTCTATTCTGTTTATTACAATATACAGTACATTACTGTATAAACATTTAAAAAATATACTAAAAATGTTATACATGGTGCAAAAGCAATATTAAAGCAATATCAAAGATGGTTGACATTAACCCAATACCATTATAGTATGCTCCTTGCTTAGCGACGAATTAGTTTAACAACATGGTCTTAGGAACGGAACTCCGTCGTTAAGCAAGGAGAGACTGTATATTGTTAGAATACATATGTTGAGAGAAACATACCTCTCTGTGTCCGGGGCCCAAGACTGTTCAACAGCCTCCCACCAGGCATAAGGGGAATTACCAATAGACCCCTGGCTATCTTGAAGAGGGAGCTGGACAGATACCTAAAGTCAATGCCAGATCAGCCGGGCTGCGGTTTGTACTTTGGACTATGTGCAGCCAGCAGTAACAGCCTAGTTGATCAGGCCCTGATTCACTGGAAGGCCTGGTCACGGACCGAGCCACCAGGGCATTGACCACCATAATGGCCTTTAGGTAGACTCCAGGTAGGTGTATATATTGTGTGTCAACAGAGGCAGCAAGTGTAAGAGACCCACTCAAGTATCTTGCTCCTGCACAAGACTTAACCCAGGTCCTACGACTGTGAGCTGACTGAACTACCAATGTACTACATACCTGTCTGCAGAGAGTGTTGATAAGCGTGCAGTATCCCATCTACACCCTGGCAGTAGGGGTTGTCAGGACTCCCATTAAGAAAGAACTCATGACTCACTTTCCAGTCAGGTGGAAGTCTGCCACCAAAACCAAGTGCAGGGAACAGCTTATCTGAAATATCAAAACAGCAACTCAGACCATATTTTTATATATAGTAAATGACTAAGCTAAAGCAGGTCATGATGGGAGTCAATAGCATGTTTATTTGAATCAATTTTTTAATTGTACTAAGTTTGACAAAGTGTATTGTAGATAAATGGTTCACAGAACAGACAGGTTGATAAATTAGACACATGTGCAACATTTAAGTATCTTTATTGTGGAAATATTTTGCCACACAGTGGCTTTATCAATTTAATACAAAGAAGAATGGTTGAAGGTCAGGAGTTTGAGGTAATCAGTCCCTCAGTCTGGAGTCAATGTAATCAGCACATCAATCTTGAAAAGAATAAAGAATATGCACCAGGGATTCACTGATGTCATGTCGTATTAACACTCCCCTTTTAAGAGGAAAGTGATGTTGACCCTGAGTTTAGTGGCTTTGAGGTGGATGTGGCCACAAGTGGTGAATGAAACATCAAAAACCTCGATAATAAACTATGTGCAACATCCTTTCAATTTTGATACAAATGGTAGTGTCAAAAAAACATGATTATAACTAGGACCAAAATTTTTAAAGGGGTGGATTGGTAAGCCAGCGGAAGGCCTAGGTCAGATGACCAAAAGCTCCTATGACAGTTTCCTGACGAACCTTACCTAACCTAACTGGTACACAAATAACCCGCACATAAAAGAGAGGAGCCTACGACAACGTTTCGGTCTGACTTGGACCATTTACAAAGTCACACTAACAAAAAAGGAGAGGAGGGAGTATATATAGGCCAGCAGACAGGGACGGGACAAGAGAGGTAGTAGGAAAGGAGGAAGAGAGGTAATACTAGTGGAGTCAGTCAAAAACTAAGAAAGGAGCACTGGAAAGGGAGCTAGGGCCCACAAAGGATAGGAGCAAGAACACAGAGGGGGAAAAATAAATAATAAAGGACAAATACCCAAGGCAGAAGAAAGAAAACCCAAAGGAGAAAGAGAAAACAGGAAAGGGGAAAAGGGAGAAGGGAAAAAAAGAATCAGGTTAAGTCATGGGTGTTCTGAAGTTTAGAGCATTTTACAATGTAATGGGAAAGGAAGGCATCTACAGAGACAAAGCCAGGACTAAGATTCATACAAGGAAAATTGTGTATAAGGGAGGATTCAAACAGATGGCAACTGTGAAAGTTAGAAGTAGGGTAGACAGTTTTAGCAGAAGACCAGTCAATAGGATGACTGTGATCTCTGACATGACAGAAAAGAGCATTGTTGGTGTTGGTAAGTGTTACGGGACTCACCCTTACCCATCATTATATACTTGAGCATACGGCAGTAGAAAATGTCTCTTTATCATTATTATGAAAATAAGCGTTATATTGGCAAGTGGTATGTCTCCTGTACATCTAGGTAGGGTTTTATGTGACGTATAGTTAACTATCCATCCGCTCGTTAACAGGTCAGGAATTCCCGCCTTACTACGTCATCGTACCCAATGAGGGGGGCCACCTGCTACACAGCTGTCAGTATCTATTCAGCGAGTCAGACAGAGAGACCGAGAGAGTATTCTGTAGTCAGCAAGCAGTGATCTGTCGGTGATCAGTCAGATGTCATTCAGTCATCATCGAGTCAACAGTCAGTGATCAGTCAATGATCTGTCAGTGAGCATTCAGTCCTCAGTGAGACTTTCATGGAGGACGGTCCTCTCACTTTTCCTGAGAAGCACCTTGGATTTATTCTTCTGACCTTTGTGAGGTTCCTGTGTGAGCCTCCAGCACCTTGAGTGAGGTTCGTCTCTGTTGCCGCTCAAAGCAAGTGAGTGCGTTGTAGTAAGTGAGACGCTGAGGTTCGTCTCTGTTGCCGCTCAAAGCAAGTGAGTGCGCTGTAGTGATTGAGACGCTGAGGTTCGTCTCTGTTGCCGCTCAAAGCAAGTGAGTGCGTTGTAGTAAGTGAGACGCTGAGGTTCGTCTCTGTTGCCGCTCAAAGCAAGTGAGTGCGTTGTAGTAAGTGAGACGCTGAGGTTCGTCTCTGTTGCCGCTCAAAGCAAGTGAGTGCGCTGTAGTAAGTGAGACTTTGGAATATGTCTCTAATGGCGCTCATAGCAAGAGTGAGTGTTGTGCAGTTGTGGAGACTTTGGAATATGTCTCTAATGGCGCTCATAGCAAGAGTGAGTGTTGCAACTGTGGAGACTTTGGAATATGTCTCTAGTGGTGCTCGTAGTAAGAGCGTGTGTTTGCCGTATTGCAGACGCTAGAGTTTTCCTCTAGATTTAGTAGAAATGAGTTTGAGCGACAGTCTTAAAAGACGACCGTGTGTATATCCTTGGAAACAGATTCATTGGAAAACTTCTTTAAGTACGAAAACATTTCTATTCCATTTATTGCTCTGAAAGTGGTTACTAATTAAGAGTTGTGAATAGTCTACGTTCTAGATACATTACGGTGATAATGGATTAACAAATAAGTGTTATGTTTTTCGACTCAGTGTGAAGAGTCAAGTAATATGTTAAGTGAATAGAACGTCTTGCAATTTTAGAGCCATTTAGTGTAATAGATGAGAAAGAAGATCGAATGTTGCACCCTTCATTAATAAGTGAACTTAAGATAAACTTGTCTGTAAATATTGTTTCATGATGACATCATTTTAAATATTTTATATAAAGCTTCCTACGGATTATTAAGTTAATAAAAACCAGAAAGAGTTATTGTGATTATTTCGTTCCTCTTGATCCCTTTTCATTTCTTTTGTAACTTGATGTTAAAATCTTGTTACATTGTTACTGGCCTGGGCAGACCAGGCCCTAGAAAGGCCCAGGTTTGTAACAAGTGGGGGCCTGTCCGGGAGGCTTTGATCCAAGGAAAAGGGAACAATGAGGAACAGAAATAATTCTTTCTGGTTAAATTGAATGACCTTAAGACTTAGTATGGCAATCTGTAAAGAGAAATCTCCGGAATGAAAAGTTGCTAATTTTCGAGGTTTCCTCTCAAAAAGGATGGCTTCTGATGTTTGGCTCGCTTACCACTCTCCCAGAAGATAAGCAACCATATGGAATAAGTAACTGTTTCTTCCCTTTATGCTATTGGTATTGGCAACTCCATTATTTGGCAGAGTGAAAAAGTGATTGGGAGCTTGGTCTCGGTAAAGTGCTTCCCTTTACAGTTGGAAATCTGAGGATTGATTTGTTTCCCTCTGTTGTAAGCCAGGGTCTCAGTACCTGTAAGCTAGGGTCCTGCAGTACCTGTAACCTAGTTTCTTCATGACGCGAGTTGGCACGGTTGGTGTTTTTGTTTTCGCCCTTAGTATTAAGGCCAAGAACCTTTTGTCATTTTGTGAGTCCCTGCTGTCCTGGGACGAAGCATATCATTCTATTTGGTACTGTATATTGAAAGGATACAAGTTTAATGATGACATATTGGAACTGAACCTACTTAGGTTCCTTAGTGTTTGTTACAGATTAATGAAGACTACATTAATCTGTTCTGCAGCCTTGCTATGGGCATGGTTGGTTCAGCTACTGTTCTAGCTATTGGTGCTGGAGCCACTGTGCGATTTCTGCATGAAATCTTTGTAGAGCTGTTGTTCTTATTGTCTGTCTTGCAGACATTGAAGGTTGAGAAGCAAGACTCATATTTATTCAAGCTTTTATGGAAACAGTGTGGTATGAGATTATCACCTCCGTTCCTCCGGAACGAGTGTTCAGTGAAGAGGTGGAGAAAAAACTGTAAGGACTATTCTTAGAGAAGTCGGGGTGACACACTATTGTCACGGGTGATATGATAGTCACGGGTGACACTACACAGGATTCTTCAAAGGAATTTGCCTAAGGAAGTAGTAAAGGATGTCTAAATACTGTCAGACATTAACAAGTGTTCTTGACAGGATGGTTATGCCAGAAAAGTCACTGGTTGAGTCGGACTTGTCAGAGGAACTTATGGCAAGCGACATGTGTTTTCTCGTATTGCTTTCCTCATGTGTGAGCCAGCGATTGTTTTCCTGTCTGTTATTGTCTGAATCGTTGCTTCAGCAACTTCTGTTGTGACTCAGTTATGAGGACGCTTAGAGAAGCGGCTCGTCTGAACCTTAGACATGCTTTGAAAACTACGGTTTTCTCGCCACATTGTCTCGTGCTGCTGCATTTTCTGAGTATCTCGCTTGGAACTCCTTCGTCGCCTGGAAGAAGTCATTTTGGAGGTGTTCATGTCCAGTAGACTGACATGAATGTAGAGACGCGACCGACACTTCAGGAAGAGTCAGATGCTCTTCGTATTTACTTCAAGACGTCGTTGTTCGTGATGCCTGAGTATAGGTTTCACTCCCAGCATTAGTGTTTTCTGCATGCTTCCTGACACACTAGTCTCTATGCTACAAGCTAGTCCCTGAGCAGAAGTCGGTATACTTCTGACACACTAGCCTCTATAGTACAAACTAGTCCCTGAGCAGGAACCTGCCTTCGCTTCCTGACACACTAGTCTCTATGCTACAAGCTAGTCCCTGAGCAGAAGTTGGTATACTTCTGACACACTAGCCTCTATAGTACAAACTAGTCCCTGAGCAGGAACCTGCTTTCGCCTCCTGACACACTAACCTCTATGCTACAAGCTAGTCCCTGAGCAGAAGTTGGTATTCTTCTGACACACTAGCCTCTATAGTACAAGTTAGTCCCTGAGCAGGAGTCAGCATATACTTCTGACACACTAGCCTCTATATTACAAGCTAGTCCCTGAGCAAAAGTTGGTATACTTTTGACACACTAGCCCCTGTTTAATAAGCTAGTCCCTGAGCAGAAGTCTGCATCCGTCTGACATACTAGTCTGACAAACTAGTCCCTGAGCAGACGTCTGCTTATTTTTCCACTAAACTGGCGAGTATTGGAGCAGAATTTGATTGACGGTTCTGCCAAGTAAGTCTGGTGCGGATGACACTGGTGGAGCAGTGTCATGAGTATAAGTCAGCGCCCTTCTGACATACTAGCCTGACAAACTAGTCCCTGAGCAGAGGTCTGCTGGTACTTCCTCCAGATTGGTATATGGTGAGTCTCTTAGTAGAAAATGGCTATATGCTGCATGTACGTGAAAAGTTTCAGAATATTGAAGATATGAAGGTAAGGGCGTATGTGTGAGAGGCAACGCTGTCCCCACCTGGACTCATCTTCTGTTAGTATTTCATCACCCTCGTCTGTGTTCATCGCTGTGATGGCGCCGTGTTCTTGGTTGCCACGTACGCCACTGTTCAACAGTGTCTGGCCCACAGTCTGTGGCCCGTTTGTATAAAAGGCTCTGGCAGTTGATGGTTAGTCAACTGTTCAAATCACCCTGACTGTTTCTCTGACTTCAGTAAACTTCATCGAGATAGCGTTTTGATTGAACATGTGTTAATTATATGTTCACGATGTATCTACTGTGTCAAGCTGACTCTCTCGCCGACTTCAGTCTTCACTGATAAAGAGTTTTGACTGATCTAGTGATATGTTCATCGTGTCTACTGGTGTCAACTTTTAGTGTTTAGCAAACTGTTGCTATTTAGAAAATTATTTCTGAAAAGAACTTCATGAGGTAATGTCTGAGGTGTCACAACCTCTTTACTTTTCTGATCTCGGAGCAGTGTGGTGAGCTCCCATTACCGGACCCACTCACTTCTTCAGTGCTTTAGAAGAAAGTGCTGGTGTTGACTAGGCGACATTATTCGTCTATGAAGCTAGTAAGGTACTCTGTAATGATAATCCTAAGACTGACTCAAGACTTCTGCTGTTCCTGCTATGTTGAGTTGGACAAGATGCGGTGGACATCACCGTCAGTGGTCTGTTTCAACGTTTTACATTTGTACAAAACTTACCGTGATGTTGAGGCTTACTATATAAGCCGGTCACCAAACTTGACCAGGTTGGAGGTGATGATGCATCCTTGACTAGTATATCTGTCAAGGCAGTACTTTTGTCTAATGTAGGTTAATATAGGACTCCATGTTTGTGAGAAGAAGTGTTTTGGCAGTTAATAAATGCCTGTACTAGTTAGAAGGAATCCCGCTCCTTCTGGTAGAGCTGCTGGAGGTCCAGTCTTCGCTCGCAGATTCTGTTTAGTTTTCTTCCACTTTGTATATGGTCAGGTTCTGGTGTTACAAGTGCACCTCCCTCGTAGTTTTGTGTGGTCTGTCAGTAAAAGTTTCCTCATGGTCGAGGTCCAACAGCTTGACTGCTCTTGTGTGATCTTTAAGTTTGAACTTGACTTTGCTAAAAGAAGAGTTTACATCTCTGTTAAGTTTATGAATTTTTTGACAAATTTATTTGTGGAATATTCTTTAATGTTCTTTTGTTTCTACAGTACGTATCCGGAAGTAGTGGATTGTCTCAACGGACCTTGCGAAGGAGTGCAGAGCTGTGATGCTACAAATGGTATATTACGCAGCTGCCATCGCATCTTTGGCCGCTCCTCCACAAGCTCCGTGGACAATACTTCCTTACTATTAAAGTTCTTGGTGCGACCTGTGGTCGTGAGGGGGAGGTGTTACGGGACTCACCCTTACCCATCATTATATACTTGAGCATACGGCAGTAGAAAATGTCTCTTTATCATTATTATGAAAATAAGCGTTATATTGGCAAGTGGTATGTCTCCTGTACATCTAGGTAGGGTTTTATGTGACGTATAGTTAACTATCCATCCGCTCGTTAACAGGTCAGGAATTCCCGCCTTACTACGTCATCGTACCCAATGAGGGGGCCACCTGCTACACAGCTGTCAGTATCTATTCAGCGAGTCAGACAGAGAGACCGAGAGAGTATTCTGTAGTCAGCAAGCAGTGATCTGTCGGTGATCAGTCAGATGTCATTCAGTCATCATCGAGTCAACAGTCAGTGATCAGTCAATGATCTGTCAGTGAGCATTCAGTCCTCAGTGAGACTTTCATGGAGGACGGTCCTCTCACTTTTCCTGAGAAGCACCTTGGATTTATTCTTCTGACCTTTGTGAGGTTCCTGTGTGAGCCTCCAGCACCTTGAGTGAGGTTCGTCTCTGTTGCCGCTCAAAGCAAGTGAGTGCGTGTAGTAAGTGAGACGCTGAGGTTCGTCTCTGTTGCTGCTCAAAGCAAGTGAGTGCGCTGTAGTGATTGAGACGCTGAGGTTCGTCTCTGTTGCCGCTCAAAGCAAGTGAGTGCGTTGTAGTAAGTGAGACGCTGAGGTTCGTCTCTGTTGCCGCTCAAAGCAAGTGAGTGCGTTGTAGTAAGTGAGACGCTGAGGTTCGTCTCTGTTGCCGCTCAAAGCAAGTGAGTGCGCTGTAGTAAGTGAGACTTTGGAATATGTCTCTAATGGCGCTCATAGCAAGAGTGAGTGTTGTGCAGTTGTGGAGACTTTGGAATATGTCTCTAATGGCCCATAGCAAGAGTGAGTGTTGCAACTGTGGAGACTTTGGAATATGTCTCTAGTGGTGCTCGTAGTAAGAGCGTGTGTTTGCCGTATTGCAGACGCTGAGTTTTCCTCTAGATTTAGTAGAAATGAGTTTGAGCGACAGTCTTAAAAGACGACCGTGTGTATATCCTTGGAAACAGATTCATTGGAAAACTTCTTAAGTACGAAAACATTTCTATTCCATTTATTGCTCTGAAAGTGGTTACTAATTAAGAGTTGTGAATAGTCTACGTTCTAGATACATTACGGTGATAATGGATTAACAAATAAGTGTTATGCTTTTCGACTCAGTGTGAAGAGTCAAGTAATATGTTAAGTGAATAGAACGTCTTGCAATTTTAGAGCCATTTAGTGTAATAGATGAGAAAGAAGATCGAATGTTGCACCCTTCATTAATAAGTGAACTTAAGATAAACTTGTCTGTAAATATTGTTTCATGATGACATCATTTTAAATATTTTATATAAAGCTTTCTACGGATTATTAAGTTAATAAAAACCAGAAAGAGTTATTGTGATTATTTCGTTCCTCTTGATCCCTTTTCATTTCTTTTGTAACTTGATGTTAAAATCTTGTTACATTGTTACTGGCCTGGGCGGACCAGGCCCTAGAAAGGCCCAGGTTTGTAACAGTAAGCCTAACATTACTTTTGTGCTCTCTGAGTTTGTCAGAAAGAGAATGGCCAGCTTCTCCAAAGTACTGAAGAGGACAGGAGGAACAAGAAATAGAGTAGACACCAGGAGCATCTATTCAAATTCAAATTCAAATTCAAATCCTTTATTTCATGTAATACAAGGTGGGGGGTACTTATAGTTATACATTAAAGTTGATATTACAAGATGGCCAATAATATGCCTAGGTATGCCTAGGCTTTTCAGGCAGTCTTATGATAGGTCTTACTCAATAGCTATACAATGGATATACAGATTGTAAGGTTAGGTTTACAAAATTTAGGTACTGGAATTTAAACATTGAGAATTTAACAATTAGTATAAAAAGTTAGCAATTAGTTTATATATTAATGATAAAGGTGATATATTGGCATAATATAGATTCTATATTGGAGTATCTTAGGCAAACTTATGACTAGCTTAAGTATTATGGAGCAATAGTTGTATTAGAATTTTGGTTGGAACTGTGCAATTAAGGGAATCACAGATATCAATAAGTGTATTTTGCTGTGGTTAGTAATGTGCAAATTAAGGAGAATCACAGATATCAATAAGTGTATTTTGCTGTGATATGTGCAAGATAAAGTAGTTTTCGTATGGTTAACTACCGGTTGGGTGCGTAAGTGAGATAAGATGTTTTTTAACGGTGCTTTTGAAAATGGAGGTTGTGTCTGCAGTTCTAGAGTTTTCAGGCAGGGAGTTCCAGATTTTAGGCCCTTTTATGCGCATTGAATTTTTGTATAGATTTAGTCGGACACGGGGAATGTCAAAGAGATGTTTATGTCTGGTATTATGTCTATGGGTCCTGTCACAACTGTCAAGAAAGTGTTTTAGCTCAGGGTTAAAGTTGGAATTAATGGTTCTATAAATGTAGATAGCAGAGTAGTAAGTATGGATGTTCTGAACAGTGAGTAGGTTTAGGTCTTTGAAGAGTGGGGGGGTGTGCTGCCTAGCGTTGGATTGTGTGATAATTCTTACTGCGGCTTTTTGTTGGGTTATTATTGGCTTTAGGTGGGTAATTGTTGATCCCCATGCACAAATGGCATATGTGAGGTAGGGATAGATGAGTGAGTAGTATAGTGTGAGTAGGGCTGATTGTGGTACATAATACCGTATCTTAGAGAGGATCCCCACAGTTTTGGACACTTTCTTTGTTATGTGTTGGATATGGGTGCTGAATTTCAGGCTGCTGTCAAGGTGAAGGCCCAGGAACTTGCCCTCGTTATGTCTAGCAATAGGTGTAGAGTTGATCTTAATGTTTAATTGTGGATCATCTGTTCTGTTGCCAAACATAATATAGAAAGTCTTATCAGTGTTGAGTGTAAGTTTATTGGCAGTCATCCATGTTGCTATTTTTATTAATTCGTGTTAACAATGGTGTTAAGCGTGGCAAGGTTTGTGTGGAGATGACATAAGTTGTATCGTCAGCAAAGAGTATTGGTTTCAAGTGTTGTGATACATTGGGAAGATCATTGATGTATAAGAGGAAGAGCAGGGACCAAGGACACTTCCCTGCGGTACGCCGGTGTCTAGTGGTAGTGTCGTGGAGGATGTGTCTTTAATAGTGACATACTGGTACCTATTAGTGAGGTAGGATTTGAGGTATGCTAGTGCATGACCTCTTATTCCATAGTGGTCAAGTTTGTGGAGTAGGATGCCGTGGTTTACTGTGTCAAAAGCTTTCCTTAAGTCAATAAAAAGTCCTAGTGGATATTCCTTATTTTCAAGTGCTGTGTAAAGCAGGTCTATCATTTTTACTATTGCATCATTAGTGCTTTTATTTTCCTGAAGCCAAATTGGCAGGGGTTGAGTATGCTTTGTGTAGTTATAAACAGTATAATCTCTTGTGTACAAGTTTCTAATATTTTGGATAGCAATGGTAGATTTGATATAGGCCTGTAGTTATTTACGTCTGTAGGGTCACCACCTTTGTGTATTGGTGTAACCCTTGCTGTTTTGAGTAGTGTTGGGAAGGTGCTAGATTCTAATGATTTGTTAAAAAGTAAAGAAATAGGATATGAAAGGACATGAGCAGCTCGTTTGTATTAAGGGTGGAACTTGAGACAGATGTCCTGATTTATTTTTAAGTGACTTGATTATCATGGAGACTTCAGTGGGTTCTGTAGGTGCAAGATATAAGGAGGATGGGAAATTCCCATCTAGGTAATCACTTGCTCGGGCATTGGTATCTGGAATTTTACTGGCAAGATTTGATCCTATAGTTGAGAAGAAGTCATTTATCTTGTTTACTGTATCAATAGGCTGTAGTGGTGTTTCGTTGGTTTAGTTAGGACAATATCCCTATTTTTTTTCTGTTTGTGGTGCCCATAATCTGTGAGAGTGTTTTCCAGGTCTTTTTTATATCTCCTCTTGTTTCAGTGAATCTGCTGGAGTAGTACAATTGTTTATAGAGGGAGGAGAGGTATGAACTAGATTATTGCAAAGGGTGTTAGTCTGGCGAAAAGAAAATTTGATGTCTAAGGAATGGAGAGAGTTGTTGAGATAAGAAAGATCGGAAATGTAGGGAAGGCAGAGACAAAATGTCGTCATAGGCTCCTCTCTTCATGTGCGGGTTATTTGTGTATTGTTCCAGTCACGGTATTGTGCCTTTTTTGTTTCCTAACTGGTAGTGTCATCCTGCCAGAATGTCCTATAACCTATATCCTAAGTAAAGAGAAACAATTCTGGAACATTTGTAATACATATTCAGCAGGCTGGCTGGCTGGCTGGCTGGGTGCCTGATTGACTTTGGCTTTCTCTATCTCTGTCTGTCTGTATCTATCTGTCTCACAGGTACACATAAATAGTTATTATACATAGTGTAAATTACCTAGGATAACCCAAAACTATCCAGACAAAGTGCTATACGTACTGTGCTTGTAATTTTTTTTTAACACATCGGCCGTTTCCCACCAAGGCAGGGTGACCCAAAAAGAACGAAAATCCCCAAAAAGAAAGAAAATACTTCATCATCATTCAACGCTTTCACCATCACTCATACATAATCACTGTCTTTGCAGAGGTGCTCAGATACCACAGTTTAGAAGTCCCTCCAAACTGCCAATATAACAAACCCTCCTTTAAAGTGCAGGCATTGTACTTCCCATTTCCATGGCCAGTTTGGCTAACCAGTTTCCCTAATCCCTTCACAAAATATTACCCTGCTCACACCCAACAGCTCATCAGCCCCAAACCATTCGCCTCCATTCACTTCTATCAACACGGTCACGCCGCTGCTGGAAGTCCAAGCCCTCGCCCACAAAATCTCCTTTACCCCCCTCCAACCTTTTCGAGGATGACCCCACCCCCTTCCTTCCCTACAGATTTATACGCTTTCCAAGTCATTCTACTT